>JAQIWG010001493.1:0-24294 GCA_034695025.1 Chamaedrilus cognettii
CTACGGTCCATAGTATACTATAGCATACTACGGTCCATAGTATACTATAGTATACTACGGTCCATAGTATACTATAGAATACTACGGTCCATAGTATAGTATAGCATACTACGGTCCATAGTATAGTATAGTATACTACGGTCCATAGTATACTATAGCATACTACGGTCCATAGTATACTATAGTATACTACGGTCCATAGTATAGTATACTATAGACCTCAGGTATACCAGTATTAATACTCGACGTACCAACACCAGAACTAGTAATTGAACTTCTAAGGACGAAAGATCGATCAATTCACATTAGCTAGGCGCTAGCAAAATTGGGAAAAATGTAGCAAATTGAAGAAAAAAATTATGCGAATAGTAGGACAGTAAAACAATTAAGCAAGAAATATGCCTCATTGGTTTTGCTGCATTATAGTGAAGAAAAATAATGAAAGACGCCTCAAAATATCGTCACCTTGTTAGTTCATCTTAACTAAAATTTCCGACTAGGGGTCAAATCTTGTACACTTCAAATATCTTTCTTCACAAACCTTGTATTCCTTAACTATATCAGCAAATCGCTAAAAATGCCTTCTAGACATGACCCAGGGACGAAAAGTCTCAAAATCTCAAAGCCGCAAAGCGGCCTTCGCAAAGATGCAAAGACGCAAAGCGGCTTTCACAAAGCCGCAAAATGCACTTAAACTCAAATATCCGACTCGGGGTTAAAACTCATACTGTGAAAGTTCCTTTCGTACAAATGTCAAAGCTGATGTTAAAGCCAAACTTGGTGCTGGGAATAATGATGCTTAATTCAAGCGTTAAAACATTTGAAGATTCGCTCCGCAACAGTTTCTTTCGCCAGGGGACAGGTGACGTCTAATAAATATTCATGAGATAAGAGATATGAAGCTCTATCGGGGCACAATAATTTCAGTCCACATATTTAACAAAAATGCAAAATTGCTAAATTTATAAAAATATAGACGAAACACAGGAAGTATATTCGCCTACTTGTAGCCGACAAATCGGCGCGCAAACTTAGCGATCTCAGATTTGAAGTCGGAGGGAGAAACGCTGTCGCTAGTCCCGGTCCACATCGCTTCGATCAGCTTCACAAACGCTGGGCGACAACGACACAACATACCACTGCAAAGCATTGAATTTGAGCTGAGTGTTATTTTCGCCTTCCAGAAATTTAGCTGCCCTTCATTTTCGCGTTATTGAGGATTGCCCATTATAAACACCATCTGCAGCTTTATCTAAACGCATGTAATTTTCAAAAGTTTTAACGATTCGTGAAATTACCTGCATGAGAAAATTTCATGCAATACAGCATCTGCAAAATGTAAGTAGAGTATAAAGGACTGAACTTACAGAACTCTTAATAGACATTAAAGTCCGTGACATGTCCGGGTCCCGGACATGACGTTAAACTGTGCCCAGCAGCCCTGCCCCGGCTGCCACCTCTGGGCAGCACAAAGCGTTGTGACCGAGTGATCTAAGTCGCAGTCTCGGATTACGAGTGCGGCAGTTTCCTATTCAAATCCCGGCCGTGGCAAAGATTTCGAGTCACTTCGTACACCCTTTGGCAAGGGTGGTTTAAATTCATCAGCCACAAGTGTTCCTACGATGCCTACCAGATACGGTGGAACCACCACCAGCTACCATCAGCTGGTGCAATGGGGCATCACCTGTGCCTGCAAGGGGCTAAAACAACAACAACAACCTTAAAGTATAAAAAGGGGTCGTTTGTAAGTACAAATCTAAAATTGATGATGATGATGACTAAAGCACACTTATAAGTAAGCGACAAGGAATGTGTGCCTACCAGTGACTAAAACTCCGTTCATTCGACTCGTTTCATGATTGATGTCGCTCTGAGGCTGTTCATGCAAGCAGTAGTCAAGCAAAGGCTTTGTGTGGGCAAGGCACTGCAGCACACTGTTCATGAAACACTGCACCAGACAAAACGAGCCACAAATCAAAATAAATAAATAAGTAAATAAATAAATAAATAAATAAATAAATAAATAAATAAAACCAATTAATAACCAATAAATTAAATATAAAATGCATAAAATGCTTTCAAATAAAACAATGGAATAAATGATGATCAGCGGCGAGTGAGCGGGAATAAATATTTAATCCATTTATTGTCGCATTCCCATCACTCATATAAACGTTGCACAGAACTGCTAGGCAATCATTGGTTCGTCTTCAGCAAAGGAATACACCATATATTGCGCTAGTTAACTTGATCGCTTTACAAAATAATGAAATTTTAAATGCAGCGGGAGAGAAAAGAGTACTCAAATTTTATTGGCTCGCGTTAAACCGCATTTTTCAAGAATTATTCACCATATCTGCCTAAATTCACTCACTGTATTTCCCAAGTTTCTCAATCCAGCGCTGGTCTTATCCGGACCCTGTACAGAAAAGCATCAACATTTATAGGAACTGGTTTCTCCAACACGGATTAAATGGTGGTTCAGGATTTAGCCTATGCAAAAAGATGGGCTAAATCCTGAACCACCATTAAATTCGTGTTTGAGAAACCAGCCCCTAAATCTTAATCCACGCTTACGAAACACATATGACACAAAAATACATAAAACGCAAAATTCTATACAGTCTGCGGTGGAATCACCACCAGCGACCATCAGCTGGTGCAATGGAGCATCAACTTCTCCCCGCAAGGGGCTACAAAAACATAAATAAATACAAATAAATAACTTATCGCTGCAAATAAACAAAACCAAACCCACCGGCCTAGCGACACTCCTCGACGCCGCGTATGGATCCACTGACGAGAACCTCTTTGTCCTCAACTCCCCGCCGCCATCTTGGATCGACGGCCTTCGCTCGAGCGATGGCGATCGAGCCCGCCCCATGCGACCGTTACTCTCGGTTGTACCGTTCGGTCTGGCGTCCCGCCCCTCTTCCTCCGCGGCGGCGGAATGGCCGCCTAATCGGCGGTCCGAGGCGCCTGGGCGAGGGGGGTCAAAGTCGGATTTGGTGTCGTCTCGGGAGTCCCGTCGACTTACTCGGCTTTCCTCGGGCCTGCACACGAGTTGCTACATATTTACAAATAATTGACTTAATTACCAGCAATTTAAAGTAAATCATTTCAAGACTCGTTAACACGCACGCACATCAACAGAACACAGCAGAATTGATTGCAAACGATCAACAATAATTCAGAATTTTTTATAACTTTTATTTATCATGACTTTAGTGCATGAATTATTTGAGATACCAAATTATCTTTAATTTTAAAAAATATCTACAGCATGTAGTATAAATTGCTAGATTAGGATTAATCTAGGATTAATTATTAATGGACAAAAATAAATCTTTAATTGATTTTATTATTTTTTATTATCATTTCAAACAATATCCGGCAAAGACCTGGCTGATCCGATCAGGTCGAAGGTGCTGCTGGACCGGCGCAGCGACGACACCCGATCCTTGATGGTCAGACCCGCCGAGAGCGAGGTCGAAAGGTCAGAGGGTCGGTCAAACTCTCGGTCGGTCGAGTAGCGCTCTCGCGCGTAGTTGGACCGGTAGTTGTCGTGGCTCGACTGCGCAGCGAAGTGAAACAGGACGTAAAAGGATTTATTTAATTTGCAAAGTACATAATGTTGGAGTAATGAGAATTTGCTTCCATAATAAAATTGCATTGGATCTTTGAGTTTAAAGACTTCACAAGTTCACATGACACAACCGTAAAGTTGAAAGAGGAACCTTGACGCAAACGACTGCATTCATGTAATCTGTCTTAATTCATTTGGCGTATTTTAGTTTAAAACAATTATTTATATAGTGAGATCAACTCAATTTGAATAATCATGCTGATGCTTGCTCCTAAATATTGACAATTCATTGAACTGATGCTGTAGGACTATTTCTACATAATATTGAAACCCTATTTAGCAAAAAAACCAAAAAAACCTGAAATCAAAATCTCAATTCAGCACGAATGAAAGCGCGGGACAGTAACGGGCCAATTTAGATAAGCGCAGCAATTTAACATTAATTGAAATAATGAGCGCAAATGATCCCACTATGAACCGACCTTGAAAGAGTCCACTGCGCGCACCGGTTGAATCCTCGTCAGCGAATCGCGTTGCACCGTTGCCGCGACCCGACTCGAATATCTTTCCGTCGAAGGTTCTGTGGATAGATATCTTGATAGGGGTCGGTCGGTGGTTCCATATGACCTCGACCCAAAACTAAGATATTAAAAAAACGCGACAAAAATTAGAAAATTTTCACACAAAAATTTCCGAATAACACTATTGATTTGCGCTCATGCTGCAAGAGCTCACAAAAGAACTATGCGAAAAAAATCCGATCAATGCTTATTTTTACTATCAATCGCCGTAAGTACAAAATTAATAAAAAAATTCCATTGAAACGCATCGATATTTAAACCTAAAATTTCGTCAAAAGACAGCCATGTTTCGTCAGCATTGCTGAAACAGCAAGCGAAATATGAAAACTTTTTGAATTAAGCCAGCTAAGTGAGAAAATTTTAACTGTGCAGCAACAATGCAATAGCTCAATCACATGCACGTAATTCTCACCCATAGCTCCGGTCGGATGGCCGGTCGACTGAAGGCAAAGTTCTTGCAGATATCGAGCTACTGGTACCACCGGTATTACCGTAGCTGCTTGCGTATGTACTCGAATAAGGACCACCGGCAGAGGAGTTCCGACAGGATGATGATCCACCTTCAAAGGAACGCAATAAAAGCCGTGTATGAAACAGTTGAGGTATTTTTGACGCTACGATATGCGTTAAAAGGCATCTCTATATAATCTTTAACTTGTCCTGTAACGCTGCATTTCATTTAAGTTCACAAAATTCACCAACAGACAAGTAAAAACGCTTTAATTCAGTAACCTACAAGTAATCAATTTGTTTTGTGAGAGTTTCTAAAAATATGTATATGTGCAATATGACCTAGATCATGCATTTAAGCATCATTGTCTAATATCTGTGTCTAACCGGCGACATACACAATTCTGACATACCTAAATATGAAGTGTTGCTGCTGCTGCTCCGCCCCAGACAACTCCGTTCAGCGGCCGACACGTATGGCTTATTGTAAGGCCGGTAGGTCGTCATGTTCCTGCTGTCGTAGGACGGCAAGAAAGAAAAGTGGTTGGAAGCAGAGTAGTTCAACACTCCAGCTCTAGCCATCAACGTGCCGGCGCCGAATGCGAGCGTTGGCCTTTGAAAAGTTTGCATCAGTCATGGCTGCCGGCTGCACAATTGTACATAAAACAACAATTAAAATCGTTAAAGGGAAGGTACTCAGGGGAGTATGAACGCAAGAGTGGCACGGTACTATTGGTATTTGGTATGACTCACGTAACACTCGATAGGAAACAGTTCAATTATACTCTAAACGGCAGTAGTATCCTAGGCCTATATAATGTCTCAAAACCGTAATTAGACAATAGTACCGCTGGGGTCTTCATATGCAACAACTAATGATTCTATTCTCAAAGCCTTTTACTACTAGGCCCATACGGTATTACGCTAATTTTTAATTTTTATAATCAGAATCATACAATCACACTCTACACTACAGATTCCGTCCTAGAATATGCCCAATTTTTTTTACTGCTAATTTCTGTTAACGCTGTTTCATTTAACAGTCAATTAAATATAGATAAACAAACGACCCAATATGATACCGTAAATTCTATACGCTAAACCGAACACGGTACCGTTAATTTCCTACGGCAAAATAGGCAAAACTTTGTCCAGTGTTAATTTATGTCAACGGTGTTACGTTTAACAACCAATCTAATCTAACCAACTATACGACCCCATATGGTACCGTACATTCTGGACGCTATACCGTACACGGTAACGTTAAATCTCCACGGTAATTAGGCAAAATGCCAAAAATGTTCGCCACTAATTAATAACAGGCCCACGCAATCAATGTAATCAATTGCAGACAAATCCTAATTAAAATACACTATCAAGCAAAATGATACGAAATTTATAAGCCATGGAATACAGAATAAAGTTAGGCAGTTAGGAAGGGGGATTGGGGGAGGGGGTCAGCGGAGCTCACCTTCGTCGCCATATTTGTCGGTGTGGGCACGTGACGTCACTAATAGCGACCAAAAGTAGGTCACTAGGTCATGAGGTCGATGACCTTTCGCGCGATGGCTCAACGTAACTGAATCTACCGACAAACTAGGAGACAAACGTGCGACGAATCATGAACATAGGCAATGAGAGCGTTTTCTGCTTCTTCTTTCCAGTTGTCGCTGACGTTGTAGCGATCTCGCAGCATTTATCCTCCTGGGTCTCCGCTTCTTCACGTTTGCATCCACTGACTGATGTTCATGTAGGCCTATCCGCCCACTTTGTGCTATTATGTTGTCTTCATGTAACTTGACTCGTGTACAATATTAAAAGCATTAAAAAATATACTTGGCTAATCAGGAATCACTTTTTATTTTATGAGACTACAATGACATTTTTAGATTCAAGCGCTTCCAAGAATAATTGGATTGTTCACCGGTTCGATTGGTCGCATTAGTTTTGTGGACTTACACTGTCAATAGCCAATAAATCTAAATTAGATGAGCTAGCCCACATGAACAACGTCATGTTTATATATCAAGTCACAAGCTTACTCCTACTTAGGCCTTAGGATGTACTACAAGAACTAAAAATTATGTAAGTAGTGAATTGAAAATAAAGGTTTTTATGCTTATTTTTACCGCTGCTATTTGATAGCTTCATTGTGCAATTGGCCCAGGCTAGGCCATTTAAAGAAAAACAGAATCAAAAATTCTTCAAATGGTGCAGTCTTGTTAATGCATTGAAAATAGATTATCCGACTAGGAGTCGCAAAGTCTCAAAGTCTCAAAGTCTCAAAGGCCCCAAAGTCCCAAGTCCCAAGGTCCCAAAGTCCCAAAGTTTCAAAATGCATTGTAACTAAAACATCCAACTAAGGGATTTACATCGCGATGTAAATAGGAAAAAAATCAGACCTGAAAAGAAAGGTATGTTTATTTTACGTGACACAATGTGTTGATAGTAAATGTCTTATTGACGAATTAACCCTTTGAAAACCACAAAAATACATTCAACCCGCAGAGGCAAACGAACACAAGATTCAAATTGAGACTGAGTAAAATTTAAAAGGTCATCTATACATCAAATAACAGGCCAAGCACACGTCTTAAACTGCACGTCTTTGTGCGCCATGAAGAATGTGCCGCCGTGCATGATAAAGAATGCAAACATTTTCATGTAATGAGTATACATTTACAAAAATATCAATCCGACAGTGCAGACTGGATATCATACAAGAAAGCTATGTGTGGGAAATCGCAGCAGCCTACCGCTTTTCACTGGTAAGCTGTGCGCGTAACAGCAGTTTCAGTTTCACGTGTTCCTCTCACTGTCATCATACGCTTGGCTGCGCAATTCTTAGGCGTCATTAGGAGTTACATCCGGTACAAGGAACAAAATGGCAGAGCCCACTGCAAGCCCAACCATTACGCTTGTTTTGTCATAAGGACTCATATTTGAGCATATTGGCATATTTGAACAACGTCATGCGGCGCCAGGTCACAGGAGCATGATCAAGATTTGTGAAAATAAACAGTGAAGCATGAAATAGTCACTCGCATGTAACAGGCTAGTGTTACTTGCAAAAGCCAAGTCTTGTGAATCAGCAAAACCCTCGAAAATTACACACGCAAAAATGCTGTGTATAATGGATAGTCATCAAAATATCTGAGAGGCCGCTAACCCCTAGTCGGATATTTTAGTTAAGATGTACTTTGCGACTTTGCAACTTTGCAATTGCAACTTTGCGAAGTAAAGCACTCCAGCCTCCTCCTCGACATGCAGCGAGCCACGACGAGTCTGTGTGGTATGGCGCTATTTTGAAGCCTTTTTCATCAATTTTCTTCACTATAATGCAGTAAAACCAATAGCAAAAACTAAACTTTGAAAATAAACATGCAGCTAAAATATCATGTTCTTTAGTAGCCTACTCCTGTATCTCCCCTCTCCTATTTGGCTATATGTCTGTCCCCTACTGTAATAATACTCATCTTTAATTCATCATTCAGCAGTAAGAATAAAGCGCCTGTATTTCCACATCAGAGGATCCCAGTTTAGAGGACCACACAGCAGGCCGCGTCATCGGTCTTGTCGTAGGCGCGCGGGTTGGTGAGCTCGGGCGGGGGCGCGTCCACCTGGTCGGTGAGGTAGAGACGCAGCACGAGCAGCCAGAACTCCTTCTGCTCCGCGCGGTTCCATGTGTACGTCACCTCGTGGTTTCCGTACTGGTTGCCCGTGAACATGCGCACGGGGACCGTCTCAGCGGAGACGACCTGGACGTCTGAAATAACGAGATTTGTGTGAGGATCGCCTCAAAGGGTATAGTATTACTTGGATGCCTAAAACGAGATTTTTATGGGGACTGCCTCACTAGATATTGTAGCCTGGGGACTGTAACTGTTTCTCAAAACATCTTAGGCAAATTTTAGTCCGAAGCAGTTCTTAGAAAAAAGCCTTAGGAATTCCGTATCGTCTGTTTTTGAAACTTGTCATAAAAGACAGAAAGACAGACTTTTTGAAAGAGCAGTTTTAAGATGCCATCAAAATGTGTTCCTTGCTGTGGCAGGGTGGAGATAGGAATCAAGGTCTCAGAAATTGCCCTTTAGATGGGACAACACGTTGTACTAAAATGCTTACCAGCGTTGGTTTTGCAAGTTTAAGGACCGTGTATATTAATGAAGACTATTACAACCTGGTTCTGTGAGTTATCGGTACGTTTACAACTCGCCCGAGGAGCTCTGCGCTGCAGGCCAATTCTTTGTTCCCCGGCTTGCGGGGGCCTTACCAGCATTTGTTTGCTGGAGCCAGTTCATTGCTCGTTTCATCGTCTGTGCGAGGCTCTCAAAGAGCGGGATGCCAAAGATTCCCCCTGAGCTGAGCATGGCTGGCTCGAACGTGACGTAGTCCACCATCAGCGGCCGGTCTATCACCACCTGGGCCAAAAACAACGTCGAGTTAGGCCAGGGTCAGCGCAAGATCAACTTATTTTTAGACCAGTAATGTACAATAGAAAATCAAACAGCTTCTTGTTTTTTGTTCATAACTGTAAAGGACTGTATAACATGTTGCAGCACCTATGGTACCGCAACATTGTAGGCGAGTCACAAAAGGCGATTAAAGAGAGGCGCGGTTCCGTGGAGGCTTTCTTACATGGGACCGCATTATATACACACGGTTCCTAAACAACTAATCCTCTTCCCGTCAAAGCTATCTAGCAACGCCACTGAGTAATACCTCGCGTCCGTCGAAAGGTTTCACGAAGCAGATTCGCAGTATGCGAAGGTAGCGCGTCGCCTTGCGTCCTGACTCGACAAAGAACGACCGCTGGGTGTCGAGGTCTCCTATGTCTGCGCACAGACACGACGCCGGCTCGCAACCAATCAGAAGTTACTGCATTTCTGCGTCTTCGGTTTTTCCGCTGCCATTAAATTTGACGTAGTAGATTCCGTTAGGCGTGCTTTTCTGGCGCCCAGACGCCAAGGCCCGGGCGTTTTGTCGTCTCGTGACGCCAAGGTCTTCATCTTCTGGCGTCACAGTCATCGGAATTTCAATATATAGTGCAATCAAAGCGACGCCGAGCCCTTTTAAATGTTGCATCAGGAGACGCCGGAGCAGTATTTTTCGTGTCTGTGTCGCATTTCCTTTCGTCATAGACGCCAAGACGCCAGTTAATGGAGACCCTGAACATGTCTTTCATGTAGGGGAACGAGAAATAGAAAAGAAGAAGATAAAAAAGACAGTTAACATGTCTTTGATTTACCGGAACAAGACGCCAGAAAGAAGAAGATAAAGAAGGCAGTTAGCGTGCCTGCGTCGTGCTTGAGCTTGTAGTCTATCGACTGGAGGTTGGTCACCCTCACGTGCTGCTGGTGACGGATCCAACTCGCCGCTTTCTTCGTCGTCTCACGAAACTTCTCAAACTCGGGCACCGAGTACTGCGAGCCGTGGTCGATGCGCGAGGGAAGAAAATCCGCGCACCCTGTAGCACGCAATGATAATAGAACGGGATGGTTCTTACTTGATCACCGCGTAGACTATTTTGAGATGGCTTACACTACACTTTACTACACTTTATTTTACTACACTTTACTACACTTTACATTACTACTACTAAGTTTACTACTTCGAGGTACTACTTTGAATACGCGTTCATCATTTCTGCAATTGACGACTGTTACAAAGCATGAGATTGACCGCTGACCAATTTCCTCGTGCACCAGAGGCCTGAGTTTTGAGTAATAAAAATTAACAGAAATTCGCAAACGCGACAATTATAAATTACTTTTAGACGCAACCCTGACATTTGATAATGATTTCTGCGTTATTACAAATCAATTTGTAACGTATTGCTATAACCAATCTATGGTAACATGATCTACACTTGATCTAGCATGATCTTTGTGTTTTTCTCGCTCAGTAACTGTGCTATCAGTTATTCAATGCCTTTATCTCCTGGCCACTGTGTCGATTTCTATGACGTTGATTTCCTTGTAGGTGCCATATATAGTGTCCCTTGTGGACCTGTGGTTTTAGCCTTTTTGTATCTGGCGTGATTTGTACTTTTTACACCCTGTCTGTGTTCGATCGAAAATAAAATAAAATATATATACACATTATATATAGATCTTTATTTCACACAAGCAGTATAGTACAGGGGCCAATTCAAATAACACAACGACATCGACCGAACGAAGTGCCGCATCCATCACAAAATTGAATATTTTAATGGAGATAAAACTGGTCTTCCTCATGGTAAGAAAGACGTCTAATGTCACAACCAACTACCAGACTTGTTCTTGAGAATTTTAAACAAAAAATACAATCAATGAACGATATTAGGGTACACCAATTTGAACTTGATCAATTACAATTGCCCAACCAGTCATTATTCAAGTAATGTAATACAGTGATTCTTAAAAGACATATTGATCAAATTATAATTGTTTTTTCTCGCATTTGCGAGATTGTAGATCGGAGTAGTCTACGTGCCACCCATGAACTCGCCTGCAGTCTGCAGGCTCCACATTTTTGTCCCATCGCGGCAACTAGTCCATTGGCAACCAATCCTACATTTATCTGTGAGTGCGAATTTTATATTGTGTAAAATGCTTTTAGTTGACACAGATGAAATCAAAATATGTGTAATCAAATAGACATACATACATACATACATACATACATACCTACATACATACACACGCACGCACGCACGCACGCACACACACACATATACATACATACATACATATAATTTTATTGCAGGCATCTTCAACATACACGTAGTTTAACATATAATACCTGTGATCGCCCACAATATAGGCATCCAAGCTCTGAGCACCGACAACACCCAGAGCGCCGACGCATGCCGTTCTGTACAGCGGTTTAAAAGAATAGCTGCTAAATGTAAGAACAGTTGACGGGCAACAGGAGCTGCACAATACAGTACAGCGCCTCGCGCAATGCAAATTAAAACCTTAGTCTTTTATTAACAAGTAGGCAAGTATCACCGCTGACCCATCTCCTCGCAGGCCGAGGGCCCAAGTTCGTAGAAGACCCGGATGACGACGAGAAAGGAAATGTTAAACTTGACGCTCTCCACCCAGCAGGACTCGTCGGGGTCCACCCCCAGCCCCCACTCGTGAAACTTCATCTCCTGGGACTCTATGTTCACCACACAGCCTGCAGGCACACAAACACGACACGTTTTAGCTCTTCTATCATCACTATTGACCATACCACGCTTCAAACATGTAATAGGCCGTATTGCCTGGTGATCGATTTGTATTCAAAGAACTTGAGAGGTTTAGCGTCTAGATATTCAAAAAACATTATTCATTTTTCAAATTCAGTGGCATGACAATTAAATGCCTACATAGCCAAGCTTTGGGATGACCTATGAAAGAGGCTGTGAACCCATGATGCGTTAATCCCCCCTCCCCCTGGCATATAGAACTCTGGAAATATATCTGAAGGAAACGCTAGGCGACATGACCATGCATGTCAATGGGGCATGGCAATAGCAGCTTCTATTATAGCGCAATGACTACAAATACAGAAATAGCCTTAAACCCCCGGTTAGGTCCTCGATGACTTCTTTGGACTCTAAAAAGCACTGCACGCCCAATTTAATTATTATTAACAGCATCGTTGTTGATGTCCATTCTAATGTAGTATTGTATATATTGCGTGTGTAGCCTATTGTTTGAAATAAAGCTGCAGCTGCGAGAACTAGAGGTTCTGCCGTCGTCGCCGCTGCATGCAGCAGCGGTGGCAGCGCAGCGACGACAGCAGCGCGCTCGATTCTGGCAGTCAGTCGAAATTAGGGAACCAAAGTTATTGTAGGCAACCTATCCCATAACCGACCTATCCCTATTCCATAACCGACCTATCCCTATCCCATAACCGACCTATCCCTATCCCATAACCGACCTATCCCTATCCCATAACTGACCTATCCCTATCCCATAACCAACCTATCCCTATCCCATAACCGACCTATCCCTATCCCATAACCGATCTATCCCTATCCCATAACCGACGATTCTCTCAATTAATATCTCACTAAACCTTTAATCAAACCCGTGAGAGCGATATGGTAGCAAAACTCCTGCAAGCGATTCCCCAACATTATATAGAACACTAATGCGTTAGGCTGGCTACACATGAAAGCCTGTAGGCTAACTATTATATATCTATGAAACATCATGCTGTATCGTGAGTTTGTGACTGGCTTATATATAGGCTATAGGTCGCGCCGGTTTAAACCCCGAAGCCTAACAATTCGTCCTCTCTAGCTCTAAGTTCCAAATCCTGCTCCGTCAGCCCTCGTCTCACCGGGGAGCGGTCTGCTGCGCAGGTGTTGATTGAACTTGGCCACAGTCTCGCTGAAGCTGTCGAACACTCCGAACTCGTTGCGCGCCGGGATGACGTTCACGTAGCCGAGCTGTTGAGGCTCGGGGGGGTCTCCCCCGTCCTTGTGCACGATCCACAGCCTGCAAGAGAATGAGATAGCACGCCGATACGCTATTTTTCAATCTCTAATGCTTGAACTGAAGTATAAACTGTATACTCTAAAAACCCTCCCATTTAGCCTGCTCCGAATGTCTCGAGTTCCTATGACAAACTATAATTAGGCTAGTAGTCATTAAGAGTTTTAAATTTTCGCATAATTACCACATGAATACCACAATTTAGAATACTGCGCTTTCGGCCGTTTTTGTAACGTATTACTAATACGTTATAAAAACTGCCAAAAGCGCTGACAAAAGTCGCGGGAAGCTAACAAAAGTGCGCAAACAACTTTTTCTCCCCGTTCACAGTTTTTGGCTCATAGGGAACTTATCCATTTAGCCTAGTGTGTATTTTCACGCCTTTAACGTTACATTTTGCTTTCGTAACTTGCTTTCGTAACGACACAACGTCCTGCTGGTCAAAGATCATCCTAGCATTAAGGCCCGACCAATCAATCTGAGAACTTGTGGCTACAGCTGATAGCGCAAGCAATTCATCTTTGCCAACGTTCGACAGATACGCATGGTATACTGCCTTTTTCTTTTTGAATGATTAGCAGTTAGATTGAGTCGCGTGAGACCTTAAATTTAACTTCTCGAAACGTGCAACTGCACCTTGCTTATTCACTTTTCGAACTATCGCATTTAGCCGCAATTAACCTGAGAGCATACTGGTTTAACCTGACCTGACCCACCAACCTGAGAGCATACTGGTTTAACCTGACCTGACCCACCAACCTGAGAGCATACTGGTTTAACCTGACCTGACCCACCAACCTGAGAGCCCTGATGTACATGTTACGCATGCGCCGCTTGGAGTGGTCCGCCTCGAAGTAGCAGCTCTTGTTAGTGTCCACTATACCGTCGAACCGTCCCTTCACCTCTATACTCTCACAGCACTTGACCCTCAGGTGACCGTTCAACCGGAGCCACTCATTGGCGCGCCGCACGAGCACGCTGGCCAATCAATAGACAGAGTTTAAATATTGATCAATTATAACTACAACTATTTTAAAATCATTAAGTCCACTATAACGCATCTCCATTGGGTGCATTCAATTTGTAGCTTGCTTTAAAAAGATGAAGTATAGGTGCCATCAAAAACAAAAAACTTTGTCATCTTATAAGCGGAGTTCAGTTTAACTCTTACAAAATAGGAGTAGCGTTACGCCTGCTGCTCGTGTTAGCTTATAAGCAGAGTTCAGTTTAACGCTTACAAAATAGGAGTAGCGTTACGCCTGCTGCTCATAAACAGGAGTAGTGCACTCCTATGCCTTTCAAGAACGAAGTAGACCTAGAGTATAGCCTACTCTACCATCGTCCATTTTTACGAGTAATCCTACTCCTATCCATTTCTAAATCCGAGTAGAGTGTCAAAAAAACGTCGTTTTTAGAGTACTACTCCTACCAAACTTATCCCTGCTCATAAGTATACAAATTTATATTGAATTCATAGTAGCATAGTTAAGTCCGTATACCGGTACCGCGCTTTAAATATTGAGCGGTGCGCACCAACAAAATAATATACAGGCGACAAAACTACGAAGGTCAATAGTTTGAGCAGCTAGCATAGCTCCAACTTCAAACAATCACTCAGTTGTAAATTCTTGTGTGGGCTACAGCAATGACAGCAGTACAATGACAGCAGTACAATGACAGCAGTACAATGACAGCAGTACAATGACAGCAGTACAATGACAGCAGAATTATTATCACACAATAACACACACACACGCGCGCGCACATAGAATAGCTGCAGTGCCGCGCGTAGTATTCCAAACCATCCCAATTTCATAGACTACAAAAGCACGAATGCCATGCAGCCGCATGCAAATGCAGCCTGCGCGCGGAGCAAGGCGCCTGTGTTGAATGTTCCAATTTGTTCGGTGAACAATGTTTCTGTCCGGAAACGTGTCGTCCAGGGAATACAGTCCGCATCCTGACCGCCATGTCAGCAGCGCGCAGCGCAGCAGGCGCTCGTTGCTTATTTTTAGCCTTTCTCCGTGCACCTTTCATTTTATTCGTTTAAGATTACAAGATTAGGGTTGACGCTAGGTTAAGGATGTTTAGTATTAGCTAGGGTCAGGATACGTTTGATCAACTGTTCTTTGGTTTAATATAGGCCCAGGTTTGCTCTTTGCCATCCAGAAAACAAAGAATTAGCTTGCAGCGCAGAGCTCCCCGGGCGAGTCGAAAAAGGCGACTAAAGAAGGGTAAGCAGTTCTGTGCGGGCTCCCTTGCACAGAACCGGACTGCAATAGTCCTTGTTGCTACACACGGTTCTTGCACTACAAATCCCCCTTCCCGTTAAGCCAATAGATTAAGGATAAATCCGACAACAAATGCAAACAATAGCGCAGTAGCTTAGCAGCACAAGCTACGCTGCGGATCTACAACTGCGTGACTCGCCTCCTGGCCACACCGCAGCCGCCGCAGCTTCACAGCGGATCCCATTCTCGCTTCTATTGCTTCGCATTCGCTTCCGCGTGTCCTTGTAATCAAAAGCCTCTCCGTCGAGCTTTAAAAACGTTAACCTAGTTGACATGACCTGCATGCACTGCGGATGTGCATGTGCATGTGCATGTGCACGTGCATGTGCATCCTACATGCGTATGAACGCACACAAGGTTCCCGTTAACTGGCGTCCATGAGGCCAGGAAATTTGTCACGGAAGCCAAAAAGCTAACACCCGCTAACAAAAAATCGCACTCCCGGCGTCATGCACGTCAAATTCCAAAGGTCTGGGTCGTCGCTGAAGCGTCATGACCTATGTGTGGCATATTAGAACTCTTAAGGCTGCGACGCCAGAAAATGAAGATTCCGGCGTCTAGATGCGACAAAACTCCCGCGTCCTGCCGAACGGAAGCCCTGCAGGATTCGCAGCGATTCTATTCTTCGTATTGGGCCATTTTGACCAAAGTTCGTACAACCGTAATTTATTGCCTATTTCTATCGATCATCCACACTCCACACGTCCACATCTTTCACGGTAACACGATAAGCGTCAACCTACAACGCAATCATTTCCGCCGTTGGAAAATTACGGCATAGTTTGGTTAATTGATGACAACAATAAATCCGACGGCTTCCATCGAGGTTAGATTCGGGGATAAATCGCGCAGGAATAAATCCCCCGCATTGGTCGTCCGCCGCAGCTACATGGATCCCTGTGCACTGGCAATTTGTCTTCAGTGAGAGCGGTAAGCAGGATTGCTGCTGTAGTACAGTATTGTAATTTTGTAGCACACGCTGGATCGTTAGGCCCACAACAGTAACCTTTCACTGCCACACTTCAACCCATACGGACTGGGGTACAATGAGTATAGTTCTGCAGCCCAGAGCTCCCCGGTGTGTTGCAAAAACGATCAAAGAAGGTGGGGCGATTCTTTGCTCGGCCCCGAGGCACTGAACCGGACTGCAGTCGTCGTTACAACAACACACGGCTCTAGAACTTAAACCCTCAAAATCACCTGCCGCGCTCTTGATCAAGGGCCTAACACTGATGTTATACAAGTTATAGTAATTATGAAACACTGTTGTCCACTTCGCATACAATTGCAACATTTACGGTTCAAGTGTGGACTTATTTAGGAGCAATAATGCCCGATGTTTGTCCTAAAAGTATGTATGTATGCAGTTTTATTTCAGGCACACGGCACAAGTAAAGTATGCTACTCTCTCTCTCCTCGGGCATTCAGACATGCCCTATCGTCGCTGGTCTTCGAACTCAATCACGTATCATGAGATTGGTTTAGCTGCTGCTGTAGGTGCGTTTACGTTGTAGGTTAAACGACGGCTGAGTCAAGCAGGGTGTTGGCCTACATTTTAAGACTAAAGTAAAATATCATATGTAGGCATTAAATGTAGGCCAAGACATATGAGGAAGACATAGCATAGGCTGTGTTATACTCCACGATTAAGAACAACATTCTGTGTTATTATTCGTCATCGATAGACAATTGAGTATATTATCAGGCAGGCAATACAAACCACAAAGCGTAGTCTATAGGCCTAGGCCTAAATCGATCGTGGCAACAATAGCCTATGCTTAGAAAATAAAAGGACACTTCGTTATAGAGTCTATGACGAAGTGTCCTTATATTTTTTAAGTAGGCTATAGACTATAGTAACAGAGGCTGAAATGTTCTATTCCTGCAGGTATTTTTTGAGTAGACCATCGCAATGTTTGACCACCTGCTGGAATCGATCCAACGTCGGTCTGTTCACCTAAAAATAGCTCGACTAAAAGCACATAAATGCGCACATTTAGTCTATTTCAACGAACAGGAATATACACAATGTAGCGGCGGATTGACCTAAATAAAAAGCAATAAAATGCTCACGCAACTGTCAATGTCGCCGGTTACATCTAGGCCCACTCATTAACACGATATACGCCACATTTAAAGTCAATTGAAGGGCTTAGTGCATGTACCGCATTACGGCCAAAAACACGAACCGAGTAAATCGCATGTAAAGATTTACTCGGGCATGTATAAGCTTACTGCAGTCATCTGGGACATGCACTGAAAAACTTCTTTATTGCTTATCCGATCGCCACGAAATTTTTATGTTATAGAACGCTCAATTGTAAGGCGTTTAAACCCGTTTCAGGCATGAACCATATTACTCGAGTTACGTGGTACATGCTCTAACCCCTTCAATTAAACTCCACGGGCGACACATTCGATCCTTGTTTAGCGCTGAAACCACCGTGTCCACAATTACAGCCTGCTTATCGATAGGCCTACATTTAAGTTAAATAACAAAGAAGCTGACGCAAGGACTTACTCGAAGCGTTCGTAGTCCGGAGCACAGATCACCCCTCCTGCCCCGGCACAGCGAGGCGCGAAGTCTATGTAAGAGATCTTGAAGGGGACCTGACTGGATTTCGAGGCCATCTTGTATAATACGCTGAAATCGTTACGATTCTCGGTGATTCTACGGCGATACTTGGTGATTCTTGGTGATTCTGATTCTACGGCGATACTTGGTGATTCTTGGTGATTCTGATTCTACGGCGATACTTGGTGATTCTTGGCGATTCTTGGTGATTCTGATTCTACGGCGATACTTGGTGATTCTTGGTGATTATATACGGTTTGTTCTCTCCGATAGGCCTAATACACCGGCTTATAAACTGTCAAGGTCATCCGTTAGAGGTAGATGCTGAAGTTGAAAGCAGTCTAGGTTGCGACAATGCCGTATGTGAACGGGCGGAATATGCCTTGTGGTCTTCGTCTAGGCCCGCAAGTTGTGCCATGAATTCAAACAGAAACTTGAAATCCAAAATGTAGAAAATTGCGTTTCGCACAACAAAAACAGGAATCCTTAGCTGAAAAGGTACACGTAGAGACCATACATTTCGTATCAACAATCCCCGAGCCTACCTACACAGGACACAAGTGGACGGCTGCCACTTGGTATGCATTAACCGCCCGCAAAGAATCACGCGACGCAGTGAAACGACACTGCAAGTAGGCCCATACGTTAAACTGGACACTGACCGCCTACGGGCAGTGATACCATTGGGTCACAACGTAATATCCCTAGATTCTGGGTATTTCAGCAAAAAAATCCATAGATTGCATTTTTTGACTACGATATTTCCAGCTCGCATTATAAAATTCGTCATTTGATGAAAAAAATCCCCAGATATCTGGGGATTGCGTTCGAAATCAGATCCCTCAATCACTGAAATATCCCTAAATCTAGTGATATATATCTCCAGCAGTGGCACCAGTGCCTACGGGACTATGACACGCTGCGGCAGCTGCGCAGTGATGTGACCTGGGTTTCCGTTAACCGGCGTCGCGACGTTTATGACGCCAGGAAATTTTACACAGTCGCAACAACTCGTATCCGCAGCGTCTTTACGCGTCAAATTGTACAATTCTGGGTGTCGCTGTAATTGCATTATAATGTATTGGTATGATCGTACACTCAATTTCCGCGACGTCAGAAAACCGGGGTTGTCGTTAAGGCGACTGAAGAAAAGGGGGAGCGGTTCTGTGCCGGCTCTCTTGCGCAGAATCGGACTGTATCATACTCTTGATCATACCCTTGTGTGCTTCGCAACGGTTCCTAAACTACAAAAAAACCAAGCCAGAAAAAAGAAGATCCTGGCGTCTTGAGGCGACAATAGGCTTACGTCTGGACGCTAGAAATGAAATGTTTGGCGGACACGCTTGCTGGATGCGACAGCAGCTGTGTGCTGCATCTCATCCCCTGACCCAGTCCGGCGGCTTGCTCAGAGCTACCCGCAGCGCTTTCCCGGCCTCTACCATTTCTAGCCTTTCCCGCTTATTTAATTCTGCTGTTTGTGATTAGGTCGTGGTTGGATTTAGCCTACGCTTAGGCTGTTTGACAAATAGTTTTTAGATTTAGGTCATAGGACTAGGTTTTGGTCAGGTTTATGAGAAAGTAGGAATCTAAAAATAGTCTCAAAGGGAACCGCGTTGCGGATAGCTGCACTTGCATCCCGAACGGCTAGTCGTTCAAGCTAGAAGGATGCATCTGCGACACGGATAGCTAGAAATAAATCTACCTTGCACAAAGCATCCGTCGATACATGAGTAGGGAGCGGGAATATAGCGAGTTAACGCAGAGCATTTTTGACATACAACATTATAGAAAAATTGCCCCAGTGTCATCACGAATTGTCTCCCAGGCTTTCATCTTCTGCGCTTCACTTTTGGACTATTTCAGCTCATCATACATGCTTAAATTTCTTACAGCTTATCTTACTTTTGCCTAATTCAGCAACTACGCCTACTAGCGAAACGCACCAATAGTTGCGGTAATAGTTGCTGCCGTTTAATCAACAAAACGGCAGTGAGTCAAAAATTGACCGGCATACTATTATAATGGATCAATCGTAAAAAAATAAAAAAATAATATATATATATATATATATATATATCATAGAGGGTAAGAAGCAAGACGAATGCTGGGTTGTACAAATGTAAGGAACACGAGATGCGTGATGATAGAAGTGCATAGAACAATTTGCACTGCAGGAAATTACATAATTTTATAACTCATCAAAGCTAACAAAGCCCCTTTGAACATAGAAGTGCCCCTACACAGTACACAATGCCCCGCAGTTAAAAATCAATGTCGTGCATCTTCAATGTGTTTATTATAGCGCCAAACTATCAAACTTGCATAAAAGTAAAACTGCACATGTTCGTCCCAAAAATTTATATGAAGAGAACTCACGACCGTGGGGGGAGGAGAGATTGTGAGGGGGGGGGGGGGGGTGGGCGCAGTTGTGACGGTTGTTCGAAATTCAAAATTATCTGATAAAGCTGACGACCGGGAGAGGAGTTGTGTAGAAACTTATCTTCCATCGTCTCACTCAGAAACACATTTAAATCGTCACTTTGTACCTGCGCCTATCTCAGTGGGGGATAAAAATTATTGCATTTAGGCGGCGGGTCAATATTGAAGCGACTCTTGCTTCTAATAGTGTACGATTCTCGCTGCATTGCATTATACGCCAGCATCCGCAGCAGCAGCAGCAGCAGCAGCAGCAGCAGCAGCATCAGTAGTAGCAGCAGCAGCAGCAGCATCAGTAGCAGCAGCAGCATCAGCAGCAGCCGCAACCGTATGCTTGTGGGTCGCACTGATGCATTCAAGCCATCATGCAGGACTCAAGCGTCTGGCGAGGCAGAAATTAATTTTTTCCATGACAAAATTTCATTATGTTTGGGAACCAGTTTTGCCACGGAAGTGACAGAAATCTTATCTGTCACATATATACATGCACATTTAAGTAGAGTTTTTTTTATCATGTTCATTCCATTGATCCGAGATTAAGATCTGGGCCAACAATTACATTTGCGTGAAGTTAATTCTAGATCTCAGGCCGCTGATTAAGTATACAAATGACGCGACGATCACGGATCAGGCTCTAAACATTCCTTATAGAACCCAGTATTAATTACCCTGAACTAAAATATCTGAAAATAGAGAAGCATGCCTGTGTAGGCTACACTGCCATTTTTTTTATTTCATCTCCAGCTACAAGGCTAGATTTAACACTACCCGTTCGCAAATCATAATGTTATCATTGAACATTTATCAACTAATTTGTTGCTCAAGTTGCTATTGGTTGTTGCCACTCTCTTGCTCCTCTCTTTCTGTTACTGTTTACGCGTTACGTCTGACTTTGTGTCGAATAAAAGCTTTATATTGGCGTATACTGTAGCTCAGCGTTGAGTTCGGCGTGATCTGGCATTTGTACAGCGGAATTTTGCTACACAAGGCAACAGCAGCCGTGGAGGACGCTGCTTCGTGAAATCGTAATGACGAGTCAAGCTAGCAGTCTGACACAAGGAGTGACTGCTAATGGATACTCCGCTGCTCGCTTGAGCGACCGGGTCGAAGCTGCGATCAAGGAAGGGGAAGAAAGAAGAACACAAGGCTAGCCTATCGTAGGCTCACCATAGTCTTTACTCTCTAGGCTATAGTTTCATCATACCCCCTTCAGTGGCTCACATGCCCTCACTAAAGCGTAGCTTTACACTTAACCGCAAAGACCTTAGCCTAACCCAATCAAGGTCATTCTAGTCAATTATATGCAGTATTTCAAAAATGTGTGCAAAGCGCGCGTGTCAAAAATTATCGATACAAATCGCATGAATAGCCTCAGTTTTTATTTAGCACTGGCGCTTGTAAACTGCTTATGCCACGTAGCTTACTTCCGCCTCCGTGTGAATTACACTTAAAACGACAACTTTGGTGATTGGCACGGTTTTCTCTATAAGTCAATCTGTATTAAGCCAAATCATTTAGCCAGCCAAGCGGGCGAACAACCTTAGTCGTCAAAGACATTTGTTTTCAAAGCAACGCGAATTGTCAGGAGCGAAGCGACTAGCTCTATAGTTGTCTGGGAAGGTGGTTTCAGTTTTTGGGTACGTTTGGGTTCAATTCAAAGTTTGTTAGGCTCCTACGTCCACACCGTGATTTTTGTTTCTCCTTTGCTTAGTCCTGGTTCTTTCGCACGATCTGATAGGCCTATAATTGTACCTATAATAGCATACAAATTGAACAATGGCAAGCGGCTACGATGCAGGCACATTATTGTAATGTGCATTGAATGAAACAATAAACTTGGAAAAAGATTCCCAACACTGCCTGCATCGTAGCCGCTTGTTTCATTCAATGCACATTACAATAATGTGCATTGAATGAAACAATAAACTTGGAAAAAAGATTCCCAACACTGCCCGCATCGTAGCCGCTTGCCATTGTTCAATTTGTATGCTATTTTTTCGTCGCGTAGGCTACATGCAGTTAGCTGAGCCTAGAATCTCGCGGGAAACTCATCTTCTTCATTCCGGCTCGGTTGAGCGAGGTACAGACTAAATAATTTAGGTCGCAGCGCCGCAGAGTAAACGACCATCGGATCGATATAGCAACTGACCCAGTAGGACTAACGTCGCCGGAACGCAAAAGTCTCGGCGGCTTCCAGTCGAAGCACGGGGAGCTGATGGCCGTCCACTGAAATTTCGCTGTTTCCCAAATTTGTTGACTGTCCTCGCCCCCCCCCACCCATCGCCAACAGTGGTTTGAGATTTTTCGAAATATTTACAAAGTATTCTGCAAACATGGAGGGGGACTATTTTTAAAGAATATGTCGCACATATTTATAAAAATTTAAAAGCTCTATACTAAAAATTACCCAAACACTAAAAAAGTACTGTTAAGAATGATCTTAAATAACTTCTGTCGGCACTCCCCCCCCCCCTCCGTCCCCCCCTCCGTTCGCAAGTATCTGCACAGAATGTAAAAATTTTCTCTGGAGCCCTCTATTTTTTTCGTCTGCGCCGCCCCCCTCTCCCACAAAAAACTTTGGCAGTGGTACGTTTCCCCATTTTCAAAGCGTCGTTGCATCCCTGAGAGCAGTAGGCCATAGCCTCATTCCAAGATTTCATTTTATCTTCCGGTATGCACATTTCAACGTCGACAGCAGCAGCTATCTTATACCGAAATTCATCCGTATAGGCTCGCCCTACCCTGAACATGATTGGATTTTATACTGCGACGGTGACATATGACATTCTGCACCACTGCCTCACCCAGTGTCAATATCGGTAGGATATGGGTGGTAGTTAGTTTCAATATTTCGAATATTTGTGCCCCCACATTCCCTCAATAATGATGTTATACCGTTTCTGTTCAGAGATCTGCCATGCAGTGACGTCACTGACGTGCGTTGCTGTATGCATATCTTAGGAAAATCGACTTTTAAAAATGAGAAACACCTTGTGCTTTAACACCGTGTCCTTAACTTTTAGTTATTGTTGTAGCAATGAGTTTCGCCCATAGCCATCGTATTCGTGTTTCCTGCATGAAAGCTGCGGCCGCATTCACGAAGCGAGCTTATGAATATCTTTGTCTTAAGCAGTTCGCACGCAAATCCAGGAACAGCCTTATCTTCTCGTTGAAAACTCCACAACGTCACGCCCAAATCGATTATTTTGACGTCATTCAGTACGACGAACGAATTTATATTTATCATCTTCTTAAATTACGCTTATTAGAAACTCAAGAAAAAGCTTAAGAAATACAAGTGAATCCAAGGCGCGTACGATATAGACTATAGCCCAACGAAATTCCAATTACCAGTCTACCACTACTGATATACATAGGCTACATGAGCTATTTTGTAGTAGCCTGCAAAAGTAGGCTACTATACAAAATAATGGGTTACAATTATACTAACCCTCAATATTCTTAATTTTGGGACCACCCTCTCAAATGTATTCAGACCTTGCCAATGTTGAGAATAACATTGACGCCATTACACACGCTCAGTTAAACATCAGCTAGAAATGGAGAAATGAGGATGTGGGGTCGAACGGCTTGCGATGTGGAGGAGGGGGAGGAGGTAATTTTGGTGTCGGACATTGCGGCATCGACGGGGGAATGTTGCCAAGACAACCGGCGCCCGCAAATTAACGCACAAGCCATGTAGCTAACAGCGAGACGTTAACGACGGTTTACGGCCGCCATCGAGCGATACGCAGGAGACGAGATAGGAGAATTATATTATTAAGACCAGAGGTGGAACAAGGCGTTTGAAATTGGGGGGCGGGGCGTGACCCAGCCAAAGATGATGCTGTATCCTTTATCTGCAGAAGTATTGAACAGGGGGGGGGGGGGGTTCGGGAGA
>JAQIWG010001494.1:0-24291 GCA_034695025.1 Chamaedrilus cognettii
CCCCCCCCAGTATTTGGAAGGGTCCAAAACATTTTAAGGAGCAGGCATTTATCTACGGTTTTGGATAATGGAGGGGGTGTCAGAAATTTCATGGGGGAGTCAACGGATTTGCATACAGACGCCACAATCATCGTGCTGGTCACAACGTTTTCCTCCCAAACTAAGTTAAGAGGTTAGGGGAGGGATGTTGAGAGAAAATTTCTAAGCTATTATTTAAAATCATTGTTTATCCTCTAAAGGGGGAGGGGGTTAACGAGTATTTTCTCAATATTCTTCAATACTTCATGACCTATCAGAACTACAATTTTTTTGACACAATTCGAATTAATTTAACACATGTGACAATGTCACATAACACAATCTTCTCAATTTAACATTTTAAACTTGAGACTTCAGGCTGCTGCTGTAACGGACCCGTCCCCCCCCCCACACCCCCTACGCCCCCCCACACCCCCTACGCCCCTCCCCACACCCCCTACACCTTTATACAGGATACAGTTTGCTGGACTATCAAGTTAATGCAGTGTAAATCATCGGTCAAGAGTTGAGCAATGCCATCTTTCGATTAAAGTAGAACACACGTCACTAGGCCTATAGAGCAGGCTACGCATCTAAACATGAATTCATCTCGCAGAGTTTACAGTAGACGAACCGTTACAGTAGGCCTGCATGACGTTGTAGTTGTACACGTAATTAAGTAGATAGCAAGTAGATATTAAGAGACTATAGTATGCATAGACGATAGACAGTTAGACACTAAACATTCAGTTGCATCAGTGCAGCAAGGCCGATACAAAAAGAAACTAGATTGGTAATGAGCCGCATTACCTAACTTCCCCGCTGCAGCTAAAAGATGTGGGAAGCCAATTCTTGATGCATCGAAGGTAGGCCTACTTCTCGTTAACAGCAGACCTAGCAGCATCGCAATCTTCACAAACCATAAGTATGATTCAGGGGCCTATTTCTCAAAGATTCCCTGATTTTAAGCATAAACGTCATTATTCGGGTTAGAGCGTGATAACGGCGGTGTAAGGCAGTGTTGCCACCCACTCTTTGAAAAAACACCAAATGCCTATCAAAAAGCACATTTCTCATAAAAAAATGTAACAAAAAACAAAAACCCTTCATACATCTCCCTTCACATCCGTAACAACTTTTCCCTTTCAATCAAATAACCAGCGGCGGGAGGGGAGGGAAGGGGTGGGGGTGCGGACAGATCTTTCCTCAAAACTCTCACACGATTTTCTTAAGAACTTCTAAAGAGTTACGACTAAATGGCCTAATGTATTTTGAGAAACAGGCCCCATATCTCTTTTCACATTTTTTAGCCTATCTATATTTCAGCACGCAGCTCACGGGGCTATCGGTTTTAAAGTTCTACCGCTTTTCTCACTCACCCATGCAGACCCCCACCACGAACGACCCCCACTACTAACGACCCCGTGTTCCCCGTCTCGCGTTCTGTCGGGACAGTCACATACAGAACGCCGACAGACTGTGAGAGACCGTCAGCCTGTCGACTTTAATTCTTGCACAAACAGTGAATATTTCATGGCTGCGCGGCTGTGACTGCATCCCTCTCCTGTCCACATGTGCACAGTCCTCTGTCCATAGTCCACTCCTGACTGCATGACTGTGTTGCCTTCAGAATTCACAAGGCGGGTGCTAGGTTTATAATTATTGCAGTCATTCGGAGGCCTTAACAACACGTAGGCCTACCACGCTATTATAGCTTCCTCGACCTGCTTGATTTTTAAGGCCAGACGAACACTTATTTAAGCGAAAATTTGCTGATAAGAAAAAGTCGGAATTAACGCATTAGAAAAAGTCTCAAGATGAGTAGGCCTACATTTCGGGGCGTTGGTAAGGAAATTTCAAGCAGCATAAAGAGTCTTGAGAAGTTGAGATTCTTCTTAATTTTTATTTTGGAGCTAGGGGGGAAATGTTTCACCACCCCCCTCCCCCCGGAGCTGCCCGGTTTGAAACACTGACCAGCACCGATCAATGGTCCGGCCTGGCCCGCTGCCACAGCCACGGCACAATGACAGAATTAGCAGGGGCTGTTTATCTTCCAATGACGATAACGAGCCCGGCGACGCTGAATATTTTGCCGTCGCCTCGGCTGCATGTTATTATCGCACAGTGCGGATCAGCACCAGTGGCCGGCCGGGCCGCCTGTGGCCCCGGGGCCGGGTCAGGCGACTGGGACCGGTCTATGCCCCGTGGACCGCCCGCCCGCCCGCTGGGGTGGCGCATCGATAGACGCCATTACTGGAGGATAATGACGTATTGCTCGCGCGTGCGTGTACATTACACTGTGCAGAGTGTACGCCTACACTGTGCAGGCGCACGTCTTTCATGCATCCTTGGATCGGGTTGGACTGTAGACGGCCTCCTCGTAGTGATTTTCTCAGAACCCCCCCCCAGTGAGGTTCCCCCCCCCCCCAAGTACGAATGGACACACAAACCTCGGACCCAAACCTCGGACCCCACTGGAGGGAAGTTTCTGACTCTTCAATTTTTTTACCTTTTTGTTAAAATTCTAAGGTGCGACACAGAATAGAAATAAGCTATTTGACATTGTATAAATTGAAAATGGTGTCCAAAAATAGACAATACTGTTGAGAACGGCAAAATAAGTACTAGCAACAAGAGCCTGAACAATTTTTTCCGTCAGCACCTCTACTCCCTGATAAATTTTTCTCCTCCCTGGAAGAAAATCCTGCGAAAAAACTGCCTCCTGGCCTGGCCTTATGCGTCCATCAATCACGGTCCAGGAGCGAGTCGTTAGCTACCGTGATCGTGATACAAGTTCAAGCAGTTGCGTGAACCTTTGTTGCGTTTTGTTATTTAGATGCGTCATTACTCATGGCGCTGAGACGCGTGACTTTAGTAGGCTAAGTTCCCTCGCATGAAAAGAAAGACAAATCGTGACGTCATGCTGACTCGTGCACTGCGCCCTCTGTGAGGTCGCAACTATTTTCAAGTCAATCAAGCTGGCGTCCCCGTAGATGCGTGTCAAATATACGGGATGGCTTGATGCATACGGGTCGAAGTCATTAGCACGCCAACGCGTGCTATTCATCAAAGTCACCGTCCATTTTCACTGTGATGACTTCTGTAGAGGCGTTGATTGAAGTTTATCAGACGATAGGCTCTGATACTATACAATGTTCAGTCTGTCTAGTCGCAAATTCGCAGTCGCAAAGTCGCAAAGTGCATTTTAGCTCAAATATCCGACCAGGGGTTAACGAACGATAACATTTTAGAGTACTTTATCATGCCACTGACCTCGATTCTCTTCTGGTTTAGCTTACGCAGCAGACGACAATTATCTAGGTTACAACCGTTACATTAATTTTGTATAGACTATACAAAATTATGATCATACAGCTTGAAAAAAATTCGCAAAATAGCTGACTGTCAAGCATTAACGATTAAAATGACTGAATGTTTCCGAGATGGCATAGGCCATAATGCACACTGCGATCCTTCGTCATTAATTAATGGCCATCGGCCCCGCCAGTAATCAATTCGACAGCTGGGTATTGATTTTCTCACAATTGTTTGTTACTGCATACCGTTGTATATTATATAGCTCATGCATAATTTCTAAATTGATTATTTAATTAAATAATGAGCCAACGGTTAAGTAGTTTAATAGAGTCTATAGCCTAATAGTTTAATAGTTAAAGTAGGGCCTGCATAGGCCCTACTTTAACGGCGAATCGAATATTTATTTCGTTACGACTATGGTTTTTAAAATGAACAATTAAATTCTTGATTTCTTAGACTCTGTTATGAATACTGAAAATTGATTCAGGGTTAGATTTATCTACATATATAGAGGCCCCTGTGCAGCGCAGTGGTTGAGGCCACAGCTAGGTTTAATCTCATTGGGTTTGCATGTTGCAAAAAGACCTTTATCGGACATTCCTCAGTTATGGCTCCACACTGAATATGCTTTAATGCCAATGAATTTACCAAACGTAATTTCTTTGTCTTCCTTAAGGCTGCCGTTTCGAGGGCTTTCAATCGTACGGCTGTAGCCTACAAAACGGTCAATGCAGCAGCCTGAAACTGAATCCTACTTGAGAGATTTTGACAGTAAGTAGAGCGTTCATAGACTAGTATTGTGGATAGGCCTGAATCGCAATTTGCGATGCGCTTTGAGATCGAGCGCGACGCAAAACCTCCTAGTGCATCGCAATAATTTGCGATGTAGGCCCTACTCTGTTTCAGTATTTAGGTTGTCAGATTGACCAAATCAGTCTGATGTTACAGTCATCAAATCTCAGTCATTTTTAAATCAATATTTACGCCACGTTTACTTATTACAATTACAATTCTGCATTTCTAGGGTTTAGTAATAGGATATAAATAAATGAGATAAATGACCCGAACCAATTTAGCATTGTAGACGAAGTCAGTAATAAAGCAATTTTAAAGGTTCACTACGATTACAATTATTGTTTCGCCTATGATCTGAATTCTCTCACGAAAATTTCTCCACAGGTTTCGAGAACTGCTTCACAAATCAAAAACTGTGAAGCACATAATAAAAAGCGCCAACTGCCCCACACGCCTGAAAAAATGATTGGCAGCCTGGTTGTAAAGTTGACCGTCAAATGGGACTCAAACACAATCGGTTCCTCTGACGTGCAGCGCGGGATCGGTGCACATCTCTTATGCAGCGTGGAGTCTAACAGCTGGTCATCAAACAAACGTACACTATGTGGATCACAGTGTCGTGCAGCGGTGCTGTTATCTGATCCATATTAAACAGGCCTACCACTAGATTCAACTAGGCTATAGATTCTTGCGTTAACTACCACTATGTTATAGTGCTAAAAATCAGTATAGATTCTGGTGTTAACTACCACTAGATTCTAGTGTTAAATTTTAACTATAGATTCTGGGATGCGTTAACTACCACTAGATTCGAGTGTTACAGGCCACTAGATAATCGTGTGACAACGGCATAAAAAACCATTAGAATTGCGTTATGATGTAAGTTGTCAAAGTTTTCGACAGATTTTTTCGACGTGAAAACAACCTTAGGCCTAATATCCAAATTATCAAATGTGTGGTATTACAGTAAAAATACGATTAGAAGTCAGGGGATTGTCCAATGACATTGATTCCACTTCGCTTGAAAGTCACTAGATCTAATTTTTATAAATCTAGATATAATGCAATACCACTATGAGTCACAAAGAAATGGCAATGCTTAATCCACAACAGCAGCTGCTGCTGCCGAGGATCCAAGCATCGCACGCTGCTGCTGCTGCTGCTGCTGCTACTGCTGCTGCTGCAGCCAGAATCCTTTTAATAATTAACAGGCGAGCCAAGTCCATTCCGACAGTGTTTATTGTAGCGTATAGACTTACGCGGGCTAAGGCTTTAATTGATGCTGAGGAGCGCAACACTATCGCGGTCCTCAATCAGCACCACTCAGAGCTGCTGCTGCTGCTGCTGCAGCAGCAGCTGCTGCTGCTGCTGCAGCTGCGTGGTGAGGGCCGCCGGGTCTTCACACGCTAATTCGCAATCACTGCAGTGCAGTCTGCGAGGTTTCACAACAACCTCAAGTTGAGACCCTCAACTAAAATTTCGGTAATAGAGTATTGGGGAGATGAAGAGCTTAGTAGATGCGGGCGTTGTTAGGCTCATTGCTATCCTTCAAACCTAGAGGTAATAACGTGTATCCCATGTATGTATTCTATCTACTGTGTGGTCTCTGTGTACTCTCTGTGTATGTAGGCTATAGTATAGCCTACGTTGTACAATGTACATTTCAGAATATGCATTATATGCATGACGAAGATACGCCTACTCTATCAAATTGAGTCTCTTCGTATTATATTAAATCAGTGAAACAGCAGAAATAGCCGACACACTACTTCAACAACAGGCAAAAAACCTGTATAGCGGAACATAATCCAAAAGCATTCATGAAGCAGGCCTAATCGACATTGTACACTACGTGTGCAGTAGACTTTTATATAAAGCAATTAGGCTGTGAAGGGGCAGTATTTATTTTAAAAGGCTGATCCAATCAACTCTTTCTTCATCGACATCCCATCTGTTATTGACCATTTATCGCATTTTACCAATAACCTAAGCCTAACTGACAATTTTTTCAATTTTTCTTCCACTTCCCCTTGATATGCTTCAAGTGGATGTTTGTGCGAGCAGGTGAATAAACGAGCTGCAGCCGGGGAGGATCTGATGCTCTCTTGCACCGGCTGATGGTCGCTGGTGATTTCACCGCAGACTGGTAGGCATCGTAGGAACACTGTTTGGTGGCTAACGCATTTAAACCACCTTTGCCAAGGGTAGCCTACACGAAGTGACTCGCAATATTTGTTGAGGCCAGGATTCAAACTGACAACGGCCGCACGTGTAAGCCGAGACAAGCGATTTAAACCACTCGACCACAACGCTTCGTCTATTTTAGGTCTTGTTCTCGCGAACTATTAGCCCATAATTTGAGTCGTGGTTCTAATTACTGTACACAAAAATATCACAGAGGTAGTCAGACATGGCAGTAATTATAACCTTAGGCCTACATACAAAGCCACAGAACAGTGATGCAGCTGCTATGAATATCACATCACTAGATATCATATCACTAGATTTAGGGATATTTCAGTGATTTGGGATGTGATTTTTACGCAATCCCCAGATATCTGGGGATACTTCTTATAAAATGGCGCATTTTACAATGGAAGCTGGGGATATTTGTGTCAAAAAATGCAATCTAGCGATATTTTTTGCCGAGACACACAGAATCTTGGGATATTCCGTTTTGACCCAAACGGTATATTTCTGCCCGCTGAATATCGAAATTAAACTTTGCATTGCCTTGCACCGATCGTGCACCGTTACAAGCCTGTCGTTAATTAATGCAGCTAGCTCGGCTATATAAACTGCAGCGACATCGCCATTGCAATTTGGCTGCTGTCTCTCAGCCGCGGCCTCATTACGCGGTTCCGCAGGACCGGGCGCAGCCTCGGCTATCTCATCAGCCGCTCGCCCGGGCCGGCCCGGTCGCACCCGAGGGACCCACTCCCCCGGTCACCGAGGCGACCTCTCGCCGTTGCAGCGTTCGCAGCGGTCGCGGCGCTATACCGCCCAGTTTTCATTAATCATGATACGCGCGCTCCCGTGCAATCCAATATATGCGAGACAATTATTGCGCGTTTTGCCCACGCTAATATGCAAAGGCGGCAGGGTCCCCTGGGGCGCGCGGGCCCGGTGACTGATCCGCTGGGTGTAGCCGAACACCACTGGCGGGCGGGCAGGGAGGGAGGGGTCCCTATGGAGCCTCGTGTTGCTCGAATGCCATTACGCACTGCGGCGCGGCCCCGACGCGTCGCGGCCCAACCGTCACTCGGCGTCGATAATTTCTCGTCGTCCGAGTTCTTTTTAATGCGACGGCATTTCTGATTAAAGCTGGGACTCGAGAAGGAGAAGGAGAGGGAGAGAGGGAGGGGGAGCCTGGTTGGGTCACCAGTCGCCCTTGCCCCGCGGCGGCGCTGCGGCGGCGACTCTGAGATAAGTTCGGTCCGCAGCCATCCAGCGACTCTTACGGGTCCCATTATCCGCGACCCCTGACCCGCCGCCTGGAATTAACTAGAACAACCGAGCGGAGGGAGCGAGCGGGAGGGTGCGGGGCGAGGGGCGCGGGCCCAGGATGCATCGGTCCGCGGGGCAGCGAGCGCGTCCCTCGGGGGGACGTCCGCCGGCAGAACGACCGTGCCCGGAGTCGGACTTGAGAGCGTCCCATTGAAGGACTCGGCGTCTCCGGATTAAGGTCCCGTCGGACGACAACAATTTGTTATTAACTTTTATCTACGCTCCGGTGTCGGGGAATGCTCGGATGAAAGGTGGATGTGCTATTTTTGAATTAAGTATGAAGGAAATACGCATGGTTGCAGAGGCTGATTTTATTGATTGGCAGCAGGCATGACATTGTTGACTTTCGTATAAACTTACTCTTGGTTTAATTTTATGGCCTGTCGTAAGCATTTTTACTTCTAGTCGTTTAACTGATTTTAATTACATTTCATTTTGACGAACTGAAATTATTCGTTATTATCTGATCTAATTCGTAAATTAGAAAAATATGCAAAACTAGTCTTCTAGCGTGGCTTATTTACGACAGTAGACCAACCACAACAAAAGCACATCGAAAATAATTATATATATAGGCCTACTTGCACCATCAATGGTGATGGCGACGTTAATTCGTGTTCGTTTGTTGTGATGCATGGTGCTCTGAAGTCCAAACGTTTGTTATTAGATTAGTCTAGCTAGTACGCCTATTTCTATAATAGGCGTACAAGTGGTTCTATTTTTTATCACAGCCAAAATTGTTAATAAGCCGTTCAAAACTTTATCCGTAATCGCGTAAACAAAATTTATTATTTAAACACTATTTTATTATTCGCACTGCCTACACGTCACTGTTCCTAAGAGTTATCTCAAAGGCTATGAACCACCGACCACCACCGCACCGAAATACCATACTCCTCCCATAGACGGCGAGTTTTTCCGTGATAACCGAATTCTTTTGAATACGGTCCTCCTTGTCCGGCAGTAATTATATACGTACGGGCGACTCTGAATGGACGAGAAAGGACCTAATTGTTCGCCGGACGAAAATTAATGTTCCGTAATTACAGACGGTGCGTATGAAATTAACGACGCGGGGGCTGCGGTTCTCAGTCCTCGCTGACTCGGCTCGCGCTCGGGTGGAAGGGCGAACAAAGGCGGCGCTTCCAGACGACAGGCTTAATCAAAAAATTCATCGGAATTTTGTATACAAGCCTTCAGAGCGCAGTGGCGGTCGAGCGAACAGACCGTCTGGCTTGGCGACCAAGCGTTGCGCGAGAAAAACTTCTCGTTAAAGAAAGAGATTGCGCTAAATATTGTACGTTATTTCTGAAGTTCCGTTAGGCTGAAACTGCGACTGTATAAATCAATATTTTAAAATATATATGAGATACAAATAATGCGTACATTTAGAAGTACACGCCATAGAAGGGATAGATGGAGGTTTCACGAGATGGTAGGAAAGGAGAGCTAAGCGAGCGCAGGAGTCAACGAATTAGGGTGGATGTATAGGCCTATTTTAAACAATAAATCTAAGCCATCTTGGTGAAGTAGACCTGTTTCTTGTCAAATAAATCGGCATGTTGAGTGTTGACTCTCTTTGCAATTAAACTATGAATTAGCTCACGTGCGTTTCTCGAGTTTTGTGAATTAGGTCTATGCTCAAACTTTGTCTTCAACTTTTTTTTTATTACGTTTATCGAAGCCTGCATATTTTTTGGATGAATTATTACTTTTCTAAATTTGAAAACCATGAACTAGTATTATAATAGATACCATAATTGTCGTACAGGTACATTGTTGGAATGCTTGACTGTCATTTCGGTGAATATATTAACGAGTAGGCTTAATGTTGAAATAAAACTTGACTACGTCCTGCTGGATTTTGCAATCTAAGCAGTGCAGTCGCGCGATTACCGCACAGCACTCTCCAGCAAGGACAATGGCAAAGTCGTATTTAATACGACCCGATTATCTTTCGTCCCCTTCAGTAAGCACAGTTGGCATCGTCGCCGTGTCGACTTAATCCATAATTCGTCTTGCAGTTCATCCTTTCTGACACTTTCGGGCATTATCCATAAAAGATTGCCCGACCGGCTCGTCAGTTTGGCTTAGTGACCGTCTAATCCTCGGTCCGTGGCGAGCCCCCGTTTTAATGCTCGGTCTGACTCCATAATGCCCAAGTGCCGGTCGGCTGTACGCGGTCGGCGTGGGCCGCGTCGGTCGCTTATAAGCCGACCAGTAATTGGGTGTGGGTTTTCAGACAAGAAATTATGGACGATTGGCGCGAAAACATGCAACAACGTCACGGCCCGTATGAGTGATGACAGTCGCAGAAATGCAGCGTGGCATTAGACCCTAAACCTTGCACTGAGATAACGAGGAAATTTAGTAATAAATCATTTCAGTGGACCTACAGGAGCACTGGTTAAAATCATTTTAGGACTGAATAAGAATGTATCAAACTGTGATTGTGATAACATCGACGTGTATGACTCGAAATCAGGTAATCAATAATAAAAAAATACATTCGATATGACGTAAGCCCATGCTATCCAGTGGTCAAAATAAACAATATCGAAACGGGGGTCTCGCAATACTTTCAGGCCTCTTATAGGCCTACTTTGCATTCCGGGATCTCTCATTTTGTTTGAAAATCTCAGAACTACACGTCAGAAATTGTGAATAAAATCAATCATTAGTTATCGAAATACTAGTATATACAATTGTATTTTGCTTTCGGCATTTGAAGAAACCCATCGAGTAAACGCAGGACACTACCTAAAATAAGGCCTACTTAAAATAAACAAATTTTGCAGTTAGGCTACTTTAAATGATTGATTGTGTTGTTAGAAAAAGTCAGCCTAGGTTCTGCAGGGTGCACCGGCAGGTGACAGAGGTATATAGGCCAACAATACTATTGTAATTTCTTCATTAGCATAGTGAGGAACTGCTTTTATTATTACTCAACTGAAAGACGGTTCTAAAATTTTATACACGAAAATTGAAGCAATAGTGTTCGTTCGCTAATAAGCCTAATGTTGTCTTCTTCAGTGTTCTGTCACATATGGCAGGTCCTTGGTTGCCAAACCATAGCCGATCCCTTCAGCTTTGCGTTCATTCTCAAGCAGGCCTGTGGAATAATGATGTCATAGATGATATCAGGGCTTGTTAAATCTATATTCTTAACATTATAATAACATTATTCTTCACGTCTGGTAATCTGTAAAAAGCCTAATCAATCATCAGCGAAACACTGTTTGGCTACACAGTAGGCTATACACACGTATGGTTTTTCAATAGTCGTGTTTAGTAGTCAGGTGGCGTACAAATTAATACCGACATTTTCAGGCTCCCACTCGCTCTTTTCCTGCTCTTATACCCAGGCTACCAATTTTGTCCACCGCAGACCTAATTGGCTCTAATGCTAGCAATCGCCGGCTTTAATTATCCATGCGTTCTGGTCGGCGGTGAATCTTTTCGGAAAGAAGCATCTCGGCGAAGCAGAGTCGACAGAACTGGCAAATGGACAGCCGTTCGTTAGTCGAACTAATCGCGCCAATTAGGGGACTTTGTATCCGTTTGATACTAGACGTGGCCTGCCAGCGGCCCGGCCACGCAGAACGTCGATATGGGCGGGTTACAAAGGCTTCCGTGAGAAGCCGAGTTAAGATAAACCTAGCTGGCGACTCGTTAGGACAGCAAATGAGGCAAATTTGGTCAAACTCGTTAACGGTTCGCAACTGATGAGCGCAAACTGCGAATGATTGCTACGTGTAGGCTATGAGTTCTTTTTGTCCAATGCCGCATGTCAATTACTTTTATCGCTCGAAATATTATATCCATTATGAAGAAGGAAAGAATGGAAAATATTGCAAATTACATCGAAATGAAGATCATCAGCATCGGTTTACCACAACTCAGTTAAGCTACTATATTGGTAATTTATGGCCATGCCTTCAGTTTAGACTACATTTACCATCATAGCCGAGGCAAACAATTTGCGAATTATGTGCACGTAGGCCTATTGCGTATTCATCAAATGATTAACCTATTATTCTCGTGTTATATCGCCGCAATTAATCTTATGCTAGCACAACTTGAGCACAAAGTCACAGACTAAGCCAAACCCAAACCTTTAATTTGTGCGTCGTCGCCAGAGCGCGACGCACCCAGAACTAAATTAGAAGTCGGCTGCTAGCATGCAGGCCGACTCCTCGCGACCCATCATAACTTTCCATCTCCCTGACACGCGCCCAGCTCAGCCCCCCCCCCCCCCCCATCCCCTCCCCTCGTAGTCCCCCTGCCTCCTGGTCACGCAGCCGCGGCGGCTTATGCTCATCCTACTCGGGGGCTGACCGACAGGGCTGCCACCGAAGCGCCCTATGCAAATCCGACCCATTTGTTTCTGTTAATCTCTGCGTCAGTCGGCCGGCAAGACGTCCAGCTATAGTCCCCGGCCCGGCCCGGCGGTCACAGATGCGTCGGCGCTTATTGGAATATTGGAGTCGCGCGTTCGGCATTATGCCGGACTCCCACGGGACGGGCGGCAGAGGTGATTAGATCAGTCATGAAAAATTGGGCTGATGAGAGAACACGTCTGGACGCCATGAAGTATAGGCCCGCTGCCGCTGCGTGAGGCATAATGACCTCTGATACTGGCTTACTGTGCTCACGCGCGGTGCTCATTATAAATTGCTGGCGATCGATCGACTGCGCATGATCTGAAATTGTGTGCGGGAAGGATGCTGAAAGTAATTTGTCGTGCACGAATAGACGATTGCTTGAGACTTCAAATATTTTAAGATTTACTAATCGGGCAATTTGAATACATTTTACTTGAATTACAGTAGCTGAAGTTCCGTCTATAGAAGGATGATTTCAAATCATTACTGCATATTTTCAAGTGTGATGCTGCGTTCATGTGTACCGTACAATGTGCATTATGCAATCAACAACTCATTATTATCGTGAAATAAAAGTTATGTTGTAAGAACAACAAAGTCTACATGATCAATCTTCCCCTCTCATAATTTTTTTTACACGAAATCTAAGTTTATAAGGTTTCCAAAACAAACAATATTGATAATCGTTTTTCTGTGTCGTCCCAGCGTTGCAGACTTACTTGTCTGCAATGCTGCACTCACTGCATGCTGCACTCACAAGTCACAACACAGTGAACACAACGGCAAGGTTGATGAATAATACATTATAAAAAATACATAAACACACACGTTTCGTGATGGCTATGATAATTACAGGTTACGAAAAATATTTGCACTAACACATTAGCAGTTTAAAGCCGTTAAATGTTGCTCTTAGAAACAGTCTATTTGACCGTTTTTTTTCTAATATTTCATTTTTTTTCTAAGAGAAACATTTCGAAGTATGACATTCACAAGTTTACAGTTAACAATAATTCTCAAATCACCGCGTCAAGGTCTATCTTTAGCCTACTTAACCTCTATTTTAGTTTTGCGTTTAAGAAAATCGGAACAACGCTGCCGATTTTCATGCTGATGAACTCTTGTTACAATTATTATTCACGCTGCAAAACTCTCGTTGTCCACATCGCAGTGCTGCTGCTGCTGCATGCCCCAGGACCACAGCGCATTCATTGATAAGTGCTCGTCAGATGAATCACAGTTCGCATAAGAGGCGCTAATTCCATCGGTCAGTTCAGCTCATCGATCGACCGGGCCGGGACGGGTCCTTCCAGTGTCGAGTCAGCGTCGTGGCGCCCTCGCACGACCAATCAATCAGCCGACCAATCCGTGACTCTTATCAAAATGGACGTCGTTATCGGAATGCATGCCGGACGGCCCGACAGAATCGATAGATGAATGAAGGTTGTTATCATAATGAAGGTCTTGAAACTTTTAAGCGACGATTTGGAAATTATTTTCTTTTTGCGATACGCGATCCGGGAAGAGATATTAAAACGTGGGAGTGCAGAACCATTTGATTCTGTTGACTATTTTGAGGATTTAGAAAATGGTAAACAGGTCCGATATAGTACAAAAGCAAACGCTCCAAAGACAAATCTGTTCTAAAAAAATTCTCACGCCTTCAATTGTAAGCCAAAAACAATCGAAATAACACTAGAAAAATGTTTTTTCGAGCATTTTAAAGAATTGGTGGTTGTGATAAGTATGATGAAATAATGTATTAGTACCCTAGTTCAGTATTTATCGCGTGCATACTAATTATTATGGAGCCTACAATACATCACAGATAGCCTATATCACACATAGAACCAACATCACAGAGTAGCCCCTACATGCAGGCCTGTAACACGATATCCTATCACATTAACATTTGTATCTTCGTTCAAAATCTCCTTTGACTCTGTATCAATGATCATTAATTACCAGTTCTTTTTCATTTTTGTGGGCGTCACCATGAAAAGACAAAACGAAGAAGAATATCATAATATATCTGTCCGATATTTCCCAAGATCGTTAATTAGACAGCCGCGACTGCAAAGACAAAAGTCCAGATCATGATGTGTGCCGGGAAAGCTATGACTGCTGATCTGTCAAGGCGCATAGTTTGCTTTCATTGAAGAGTCCCAAAACGCCGATTTGTTTAAAACATTGTGATTAATGATGGAAGATAACTGGACGCAGCCGTGACAAAGCGACCGCCAGTTCTAATGCTATGATCCCCTATTGCTTGCAGCCGCAGCGACACAATGTTTGAACCCCTTCGCTTTATTGCTCTCTTTGAGCTTTCCTTATTTTGATCCGATACTGAGATGATTTAGAATAATAGTTAAAACGAAATTAGTGTAGCCTATGATTAGGCCGATGAAGCCTAGGCCTATATCTTGTAGATCTATAGAATTATCTTATCCCGGTGACAAAATCTCAGACCAAATACATGTATAGGCCAACATAATGCTGACGATCGGAGGACAAAAACTCAACATTATAAAAAAATAACAATGAAATTGAAATTCTGCCAGTATTTTTGTTCTAAACGTAGAAAACAGTATCAAAGGTATCCATCGATAGCCCACTGAAACATTATCTTCCGATCACCAGCATATATGTATTCTGCTTCTTTCGATGCGAATAGAATCTATACATTAGAATTAATGATTTGTAATTAATTTGTAATTGCTAGTTTTTAAAAGCGAAATGAATCAGAACAAAATTATGTATAAGTGACTTCGGATTAGAACTCGGCTATATACATGTAGGGCCCTCGTAGGACATAAAAACGAATAGCATATACCGCTTTTTGACATGGGACAATAATACTAGACAATAATGTTATTGTATAGTAGGATACTATTACAATAATATTTGACAGAATTGGGCCTAAGATGCTGGGCTGATTTTGATTTGAATTATGTCTTACGATAATGGATTGGGTCACCGATTACCATAATATTTTAGTTTTGACCAATTGAGTCCATATACGATCTTGCGTTTAAGTCACTTTTTGGCGTGACAATACTAACTCTCCCACGAAGCTAGTTCAGATCCAAAGCAGCCCGTATGCCTGAGTATATTGTAAACATCTGAGATGCCTCTCTGAACATTCTTCTATTTCGGCCTAGCAGCACCGACTCTAACCAACCATTAACAGCATAATTGCTATTTTTTCTGGGGTCGAACATTTTCCGCTGCTCCGCGCACAAAGCCATCCAGCGAGCTCGGTATACCACGGTTACGGCACCTTCTGGGACCCGAGCAAACGATCTTAGTAGACCCAGCATCATATCAAATTGGCCTCCAAAGACCAATATCAAGATCGGCGCGCTCCGCGGCTCGGCTCCGATACGCAGCGGCCCCGTTTGTCTTTTAATGATCCGGCTTAGCTAACCGATCAATCAATAATTGTAAGCCGCGTGGCCGCTGCATCGACCGCGCGGTAGTAAGCTCTGGCACGGTCAGGGCCTCGTGTATCGCTCGCTCGCACGCTGGACAGCGACGCATGACCGGGCCGGACCGGACCGGACCGGGACTAGGCCTGAGCCGGGCCGGGACCGGGCCGGGATCGCAATTATCGTGCTCGCCCAGCTGCCTCTAATTCGTATCGGCGTCAGCGCGGCTGTCATATTACAGTCAGCTTCATCAATGATGTTCTGCTGCTGCTGCTGCTGCAGCTGCAGCTTCAGGCTAAATTTGCAGGTTAGATCCGGTGGTTGAAGTATAGCTGTATGAGGTCATGAACGGCGTCCATACTGTATACATGTCTTAAGCAGCGAATTGTCCAGGCAGTTTGGGGTTTAATACCAGCTGGAATGTATCGAGAGCGTTCCGGTATTAAATTTTAGAAAGTTCAACGTGCTGCAAGCTTCCAGCCATAAAAAAAATGTGGAGAAGCGTGGCAGTGACAAAATTGGAGTCAGTGGAAATAAAACCGAAATGATTTAGAAAATTGAATTCAAATTATGGCTTGAAATGAACAAGGAAACGCACGAAAACTTTATAATGTGAAATACTCGTAGTACCTAAGCAGTCAGTGATCAATCAGCAATTGTATTTGAAATTGGGTTACTGCATGTACGGACTTTGTGGTTCATTTTGAACACAAATAATTGTCGATTAATGTTCAAAAACAGTCACATTGCATTATAAAGTCATAGCGTCCTTGAAGAATCAGAGATCATAGCCATAGCATATCTATGCTTGATTGCACGAGAACTAAAGTTTAAAGTGGAATGTCAATCATTTTAGCGAAACAAATAAGAAAGGAGAGTAAGATTTGACAAATTTGATCACATTTCAAGGCTCTTCGGCAATAGCCTGACATCCCAATATCAAAAGTGACACAGACTCGCTCCGCTAAGGATAATTTTATATCACCCTGCTGCAGTGTCATTGACCGCTTCGCATTGATTGCATTGACGCGGCGTTCTCGCTGATTGCACGCACGAACATCACCTCCCCCTTTATGCCTCTGCATGCCCGCTTCCAGGCGAATTAACCCGCATCCGGTACGAATAAAGTTCTATTTTAGGAATTTGGCGATCAATTTCTAATTGACGAAAATAGTTCTATTTTTAGAATTTGGAGATCACTTAAACATTTGACCGAATCTAAAAATAATCCTGACTAACGAAAACCAAAAAGCAATTGGTCAGATTAATCTAGCCTCAACCGAATCAAAACCTAACCCTTACAAATCGAATAAATCCTAAACTCAACCTTAACGTAATTAATCCTTATCCAACCCTCAAAATAAATAGCAAAAAAACTAAAAACAGAACACTTTTCCAACTGCACGCGGGTCGAACGTCTGACACCCCGTTCCCTACCCCCCTCGCAGCCCGCGCAGTCTCGGCCTGACCCCCTGACCGCCACTCTCGCCGCGCCATCGGTCAACACGCCTCACGCTCCCGTGCTGCCAAGGAAGCCCGGTCAGAAATTAGAAGAGTTGATTAAAACTATAAACCAATTTCGCGACGCATCTATTCAGGGCGCTCATGCATAAAAACTATCGACTTTCTCCGCTCCTTCCTTCCATTTCTCCGTGCCTCCGCGACCGAGGCAGGGAGGGGGGGGAGCGGCCGGGCGCCGAGAGGGGGTCAACTGGCCCCCGGTCCGCCGGTCGCGCCGTCTCGGACATCATAAGCCGGCCCGGCGACCCCCGGGTTCCCCGGAGCTCGCTGGCCGCCGCCCGGCCGGCTCGCCGGTCGTGGTCGGCCAGGCGCGCAGCAACTTTGTCGCGCGGCGCTCATCTATAATTACATCGGCAGAATTAATGAAAGTGCATACGGGTCCTCGGACAATTTTTAAGATTAAATGGCTGTCAGGGGAAGTGGCGGAGGAGAGGGGCGAGAGGGGAGTGGGTGGGGGACGGGAACGAGGCGGAGTGTTTTAATAGACGCAGACCTGTGGGTCGCATGAGTTATGGTAATATGGACGCGAGCCGATACAAGCGGACGAGCTCGGGGCATTTCTTGCAAAAGTGGCAATCACCGGAGGCGCGGATTTGGCGGTCTAGAATCCATACATTAGTGCGAGTATACAATGTATTGTGCAATGTATTGTGGGTGGAGTTACAACAGGAATAAAGCACCCTTTAAATTATCACGGCTCTAATTTAACTTAAAATCAGATTTGTATCACGGTGGCTCCTGTATCGGCATATATGGCTTAACTTAAGTCAATTCACACGAAGTTGTTGAACAAGATAATACAAATCCTGTATGCTAATATTTTTAAAGCAATCGAATGTGATTTACTCTATACATTTGAATTCTAAAAAGCTGATCTTCAACCAAAAAGTTTGCAGATACGCACTAAGTGCATGTCTGGATTCCTTGGTATACAGTAAATACTTGTACCTCTTCGGTGCCAAAATAGCTTTGATGAAAAACTTGCTAAGCTCCTAATCAAACCTCTTTTTTTCTGGCAGTAATTGCTATAGAGAACATTAACGCAACTTTACGTCAGTGATGACAATTATCACTTCATCTGACATTTGTCAGCAACTGCATTTTGCTATATCGCGTCACCAGTGACCAGTCCTTGGGATCTTTCTTCAAATTTCATAGTTCTAATATCTTCAAGTCTAGTACCAAGCTTCGATTCTTTTGCAATGTGCGAGTCGCAATAATATCTGCTCGGGTCGTCCACACGCGGCGAGAGTGGAACAATATCTGTATGCCTCATTGTGAGCAGCCCGATATGGATCGCAGTCTAATCAGATCTCTGTGAAGTGTACGGGAGCACGCGGTGTCACGCAACCTTAATTAGCAAGAATACTCTGAGACTGCCAGGGGCGAGAGACACGCACGCGACGAATACACCATCAAGCAAATCTATATAAGTATTCAGTTTAGAATGTCAAAGCACTATGCCAGAAATTATTGCTATATGAAGTATGCCCATGACAAGGAATGGCGCATGTAAATATAAAAGTTTTTATGCATTTTATGTGACTGTCTAATTCAGTATAGGCTTGTGCTGACTTAGACCGTCACGTTAGCTTGTAAAAGTTGAAAATGTCCGGATGTTGACGTTATTTTCAATGGCGCGTAAGTGTTCGCTGATGTGGATGACTAATGCACCCAACCCAAATGGACAACTAAAACAGAAAAAGAAGTATCTGGTCAATACGGTCAAAAACAACGTGACCCGGCAAACTTATTCTGATACCAATGATATTCAGAATATTCATTAAAAAATATCATCGCAAAATAATTCTTAAGCTCTGGTAACCGTAAACACAGCATTCAGGTCGTGAAGGCCACGGTGAAGGAGAACATCCCACCGAAGATTTATATCTGGGATTGGTACACGTCGTCCACGGATACCGACCACTGCGACTGATCAGCCAAACCATATTTCACGCTCCAAACATTCCCCTCCGTCAGAACAATAATTAATCTCTCTGTCTCTCTCCCCGTGCCTTTCCCTGCCCACCCGTGTCCGTCCCTCTGTCTGATTGCTTTGATTGCCTCGCGTTCATATCCCACTCCCTGCCCGGCCACAGCTGGCGCTCGGAGCGCTCAACTGTGCCGGACCTCCAGCGGTCTCCCGATCGCCCCCCCCCTCGCCAGGCCCTGCCGGTCCTCTCGCTTGACCGGCGGTTCGCGCCGCCGACTAATTTGGACGCGAGCCGGACCCGACTGCTGCCCGCTCCCGACTACTGAGGGATCGCCCCTGCCCCGGTTCGTTACCGAGGGGTCTCATACCCGCCGGTGGCCTCTGGCCGTTCCCGCGTCGTGTCCCACGTAACAAATGACGTGCGGCGTCCAGCCGCGGCGGCGGCGATATTAAATTTGGCCGGCGAGCTCGCGAGATGAGAAATGTAGTCATTCGACATTAATGGCTTGACTGGGCGCCAGAAACAATTGCGCCCATCGATCACGTCCCGGTGGCGTGACACGTTCCGCTCGGACGCCGGGACCGAGCAGGGGCCGGGCCGGGGCCGGGGCCGGGGCCGGGCCGGGCTAGAGCGATCTAATTGCATCGCAGCACGAGACAAAACTTTCGACGGTCATAACGGAGACGCGCGACAAATTATCGGCGTGATGCTGCGGGACACGGGACGTGGCGTTGGTAACCGACAAACGTGGGCCGATGCTTGAGCTAGGAGTGACTCGAAGAAAGGTATAGAGGCGCTTGTGCAATCAGAGTCAACCGTTGTAACTGCTCAGTTTCGCCGACTGGCTATTGGTTAACCGGTTAGTGGGTACCTGCACGCTGGTCAACTGTTGTAATCGGTCAGTTTAGGCTTCTAAACACAGTCTGTATATTTGGCACAGGCAGAGATGCGGAAAAAATACTCAAATTAACCTTCAAGCGTATAGGATAGATCCGTTTAATAGGCCTAAACACAAGAATTTTTCACTAAAATTCTTGTATGATATGTGTTAAAAACTATTGAACAGCTGCATGCATCATGACGTGTAGACTATAAGCTATAGTAGGCCACTTTTTTAAGATTGCTGGATGATATTTCTTTCAAAAATCACGTTCAAATTGTCGCACAATGTAGCCTACAACTTGAACTCACATTATGATAGATTTCAGGACATCAACAATTCTATAGATCAATCAAGATAGTCTACAACAATAGTAATCCTCTACCAAGTAATCTACGCTGTAGGCTGCGCACATTTCGTGCATTATCTCAGTTCTGATGACATTCTGAGGCCCGAACACACGGGCTGATCTCATCCGTGATCCAGCCCGCCATGCTGACCCCAGCCCTGACGCGTCCTGCCTCGCACGCCTCTCCCGAGACAACTCGACAGAACGGTCATTATCATTATTACTCACGAGACCCCTACTGCTGCTGCTGCTGCTGCTGCGACTGCTCATACTGCAGAAGCGCAGTGAGGGGAGGGCGGGTTTGTCACCGTCCCCTTTAGTTGGGGTCCTTGGAGGCGTTAAGGGAGCGTTAAATGTGGTCCAATTGGGCGGCAAGAAGGGTCCCAAAACGTGTCTTGTACTTGTTAAAAAACTTCTTAAACTATTAAAGAACTTGAAACTTTCACATAAATTTAATATGATCTAATCATGAGCAATACGCCACAGCCTCGACGACCACAACGTTGAGAACCCCTACCTTCACGCCCCTCCCCCCTCCATACGATAATCATTATCGTCTGGTATTGATGGATATGTTCATGTTGAGTTATAAAAGCAAAGCTATGTCATTGAAGAAGCGCCATTTTCAAATATGGCCCCCGGCATCAGACTGCCTCGCTGCTCCCTGCCACAGCTGCTAACGCTGCTGCGGCTGGGTCAATCTGACCGCCATGATCGTCGCGCGCCCGATCCTAGGCGCCGCGACTCGCTCGATATCGATTCGATCCCTAATTGTGCCAAGTTGGAAGAGCGAGCGCATTCGGCCGACAATTACCCGCGGTTTTATCTAATCAGCGCGCGGATAATTTCGTTGCCGTCCTGAAGGCTTTGATTAGCAGATATCCAATAATGCTTTGTGGTCACCAGCAGCAGCAGCAGCAGCAGCGGCAGCGTGGCAGCCTTCCGCGCTGTGTGACCGTGCCTCAAGGACCGCCCCCCTCCTCCTCCTCCCGCCTTTCCCGAGGACCCTCCTCACCTCTCGACGCCTCGCGCGTCCGCGGTCATCATCTTCTTCACTCGGCCTGGCGTCTCGGCCTGGCGTCTCGACCTACCCCCTCCCACCCCCACCGCGTCCAAATAAGATTTCAAGAACAATATCTCAATCACACTATCGCTCGGTCATCTGCAGCTGCCGCCCTGCTGTCCCGGCTGGCCGCGGGAGGGCATGGAGGAGCGCGGGATGCGAGGGGAGTAGAGAAGTAGGGGAATAGGAGAGTAGGTGAGTAGGGTGAGTGGGAGTAGAGGAGTATTCCCCGCGGAAACACTTCTGCCCTGACTGCACCGCGCTCGGTTTGCCAGCGCCTGCTGCATTATTCGAGCGCTAATAATGTGCGGTCTGATTTGGAAATGAAATATAATGAAATCTGCGGAGCTAGTAGCTGCGGTCGGTCTACGTGACGCAGATGAGACCAGCTCGAGTAGAGAAAGGGTTGAGGATTGGGCGGGGTGAGGCACTGTCCGACAGCTGTGGATGGCCTGGCAGCGCGCTCTAACGAACTCCTCACGAGTCGAGAGAACGAATTATTGGAAGACTAGTCGCGTTGGACAATTACGTCAGTTAGCCACGTCCGTGACTCGGATTTTCTTACTGAACATGGCGGCGCGCTATTGGTACGCGTTCGAACTCGCCATTCACCAATCGTCAACACTGAATTTTAACCGCCACTTACTAGAGCGCCTCGGAATAATACAAGGAGAGAAATCAGGATGAATGAAAGGCGATTGGACGGAGTTCGGATTTGGTAGTGGTCCATAGAAACTGCTTTCGAAAAAGATCCCAAAAAACTGTTTCAGCCTTTAGACAACTGATTGACTTATTGCAGCGTATTAAATATCGGCAATGTCACGCTAAAATGTGTTTTTTACTGATGAAACTTTACGTGGGCTTCGCTCTCACTGCAGTCAATGATCAACAACTACTCATTTGATTCGGTGTTTTACAGATCTTTGCCTAATCTTGGAGATTATGATATTTTTATTAGAGTGTGCTAAATTTTTTCTTAACGTTTCATTTTCTTATTTCGTCTTACTTCTTTCTTTGCTTGCAATTAGGCGCGCATTTGTTTATTTTGTAGAATTATTTCGTTTAACTGCCATAAGACATCTTACGTAATTACATGTATTTCAGCCTGATGCGTGACAAATTACAGCAAATGCTTTCTTTCACTTCAGACTTTGTGTGCCAACATTGCACTGTCAGAATGTGGCAGACTCGCTTCCACTAACGGTCCGCATATAAACACCGTAATACTGCTTCCTGTCTTCTTCCACGCCTAATCCCGACCGCGCGCCTATCGGGCTCTGCCATTACCGCGGCCCGGCACCCAATTAACCGCGACGTCTCGGGTCCGCTGCCCGCCGATTATAGGTCTGATCATTAGTGAATTAAGCGGCTCGGCTGGGCATTAGGAGGATCTACGCGGACTGTAAACCACGCTCATTAGACAACCAGATTGCTATCGGCTGCTTAGCGACTGACATCGAGTAAATGGCGGTTCAATGAGAAGAAACGGCTGGAATTAGAGCCAGGTCTGTGGCCATTGCAAATAGGAAAAAGAATCTAACTGGATTAATTCGATGAGCTAGGCAGTAAGCAACGAGAGTTGGCGGAACACGCCGACTGCCGCTGATTTCGCGCAGAATACCGCACAAGTTGTTCAACTTGTTTCTCAACTTCAACCACAAGTTGTTCACTTCTAAATTTCAGTCGACTTTCAGATTTTAGCGAATAGCGAATTATTTGAAGCCGATGGTTTATTTTATATTGGCCTATTGGCGGTAAGACTAAGAGTGAGTCTGTTAAAAAAATCACAATAGCCTACATGCGCTGTATAGGCAATACATGTTTTTGGTAGTCTATTTACGCACATCTAATGTATGGTTCGGTCAATGCAGCTTTCAATCGGTTGAATAATTTCCATATCCGGCCTGGGCCATAGCTTGCTATTAGTCCATCTTAATGGACAAACTTCTCCATTTGTCGACAAGTCCAGTTGTCCACTCTCCCCGGCGAGCAATCAGACATTTCAAAACTTCGGGTCATCGGCGAGGTCGTAGGTATTAGCGAGACGAGCGGGCCGAGCGCGTTATATCTGCCCGATTTGCATTAACTAAAGAAATGGAATGTCAAAGGACATCCGATGATTGCGCCGAGCTCGCTCGCAACGAAATTCTTTGGGGATAAATAGGAAGAGATAATTTACGGCCGTCTTCCGATGCGGCGACGGAATTAGTTTTAAGAATGTCATTGTTTGGCGGTGCCTCGGCTGCTTCTGGGCGCAATTCCCCAAGCGTGACGACGTCGGAGGAAGCGTGGCAGCGCTGCGGTCCAAACCTGCTGCAGTCTCTGCAGAAATGAAGCAATGAAGAAAAGAAATGACGCAAATCTTGGCATATAGTCCTCAGCATTCACTTAATTTGTAGGGGGGCAATACAATTATATTTGACGGCTCCGAGCGTCAGAGACATAGTGTTATTTTACATTAGAGTATAGACTTAGACTCTAACTCTGATTATCTGATATCAATTTCTGGAGTCCTGGGGCCTCGTTCAGGAAGCGATTATGACAATCTTAGTCCTAAGATTGTCTTAAGAGAATCTTACGAAAATCTTATCTTTTTTATTGGAAACTCCGCTCAGTCGAGCGCGAACCGAATGGTGACGTCACAGCGGTCGGCGAATGCATTTTATTTGTTTTAGATTTCAGTTAGGATAAAATTTCAGAAAATCTTAAGAAATGTACGTAAATGAGGCCCCTGATCTTGGACATTTATGTTTAAAATTAGTCTGGTAGTATTTACAGTAGTTAACAGCCGCAATTTCAATTTGCATGAGCTAAAACAGATAAAGGGACATTGCTGGTTCATAATAACTTCGCTAACACACTCCGTAGCAAAACTATAGGATATAGTCTTCGTTTGCTTCCTCAAGCCCATCAAGTTAGGCTAACATTGATTATAATAGGTGTCTACCGTGATCGTGTATCGTGTAATATAGGCGTGTAATCTTTCTTTAGGCGTCTTTCAATATACAGCTACGCTGGGTGATTTCAAGTCCACGGTGTTAGGACGGTGTTAGAGTCGAGTTGAAATTTTCGGCCAACTCGATCTCAATCTGA
>JAQIWG010001495.1:0-24255 GCA_034695025.1 Chamaedrilus cognettii
CACGCGAGGGTGAGAGTGTTGTAGGACTAAGGGGTTGTCTTACTGGAAATTGTAACGGGGTGGGCGGGTAGCCTAGGAGGTTGTGTAAACCATCTGAGTGGTATAGCCAGCGTTCTGTGTGCCAGTTTCTATAATTGTTTACCTGATTTCTGAGAACATTGTTTGCTGCTCATTTCTTGTATTAAGTATTACGTATTTAATGTTGGACTTCATTCACTATTAAGCTAGCGCAACCCAGTATAAAATTCCTGATGCGCAGTCACTATCCTCTTGGTAGAAAAGGGGGGGAGGTCTTTTCCCCGGGGGCATGGTGGAAAAGTTTCTATCGACGTTTGAGTTTCAGAATGTTGCTACGCGATTTTCAATGATGTTTGTTTACAGCAGAGTACGCCCCCCGAAAGAACAATGGCTCTCAATCGATTTTGCATGATGTTTGTTATAGATAGTGTGTAGCTTATCTTGTTTGATCGTTTCGTCAAAAGTTTTGATTTCACATTTTTTTCTTGTGGTTAAAATGCAATCTGCTGTGATATATTTGAGGTTGTCGATGTTGGCAGGCCTACAGTAATAAATGTAGACCTAGATTTCATATCAGAGGTAGGTTAATAGCCTAACTGTATTATGCATTAACGTAGTGCATCGTTATTCAGGTCGCCACTTTTGAAAGAAAGAATACTATATACATGTAATCCGGGAGAAATATGAGGAAAGGAAGTCTGCGGTAAGCAACGTAGATGATCAGAAAGCAACGGTTGCTCGACGAGATGCAGCTTCTGTTCAAACACTAGCAATGAGAAGTGAATTGAATTGAATTTATTTGTAGTCACAAAGAATAGAAACATACGCGGTATTAGAATAAGCGTCACACAGATAAGCTATCAATAGCTATGCTACTCTTACTAAATATAGTTTGTTGCATAAATTTTTATTTAATTTAGTTTCTTTTTTTTATTTACGCATGAAAACACGAGCCTCCATCGTTTATTTGAGCCATGGGCGCAACGACGCTCTTAACGTTGAGGAGATTGGTTTCATAACTCGCGATCAGGGAGAGGGGGGTGCTGACGGAAACTTTTTTCCTTAAAAAATCGATGCATCTCTCATGCAGGGGACTTGAGGCCCCCGCCCCCCCCCCCCCCGGTACCGGAGAGTTCTTTCCAAAAGTTGGGGAGGTCATCTCAATAGTTGGGGAAGTCACAACCCCCCCCCCTACCCCCCATTTGTTGCGCTCTTGATTTGAGCCGCCCTCTATACTAATTTATTGCTAGCATCGGTTTTTTCTGGCGTGGCTCGTTTATGATCACTCTAATTACACAAGATCTACGCAATTTTGCTATTGAATTTCTTCTTTTTCAGATGGCAAAACAGTCGGAAGTTGCGATGAATGCACTACTGCTAAAGGAAGCAGTGCTGTCAATATAGAGATAGATAATAGAGCCACAATGGTGAGCAATGTAGAAGAAAATACGGCAAACGTTGCTGGGCCAGAAGCAACTGCCACAGAAGGGAACAGCTGCGGCTGGTGCACTAACAAGCGCAATTCTAAAACTTGCATCATCTTCTAATGTCAGACAAATATCTGACTTATTATTCTATCTAAAGCGTATTATACGATGACGCACTATCTTACTATTAGTTTTGGCGCCCGTACTAGGACGGTTTTTATGTTGCATATGTGTACACACTGTACATTCCTGGATTCCTAACAATTACTGAATTTCGATAGAAAAGAGATATTTATCAAAAAATTGTTGATGTAAACAGCAATTAAGCTGCATTTAGGCAGTTTTTCAGCTCGGTTGACGCGTTTTTGTAGGTCGACTTTGAATACTTGTATCTTTTTAACCGCTCTATGAAATTCAACAAAATTGGGAAGAAATACGAAACAGTGAGTTAGTGTGGTGGAAGGAAAATCCCCCTCCCTCCCGCTTGCGAGTTTGGGTGTGAACTCCGACCTCCCCAACCTTTGGACGCGTGTGTGCCCCCATGTCGTGCCATGATTCTTGCCAATCAATCTCGCTCGAGTCTCTGCACGCCAGTCGAGCAAATGGTTTGTCACGCCGCTCGCATGAAATCTGCACCGATTCATCTTGGTTCTTTCTAATTCGTATAGCCTACCAGCTGGAGGAATTCACTTTTTCGAAACAGCGAAACACGCAGAAAATAAATTACACAAGGTGTCCTTAAAAATGAATCTTTCATAAATAGTATGCAGCGGTGTTGGGGCATTTTTAAATCTAAAAACAGATGCTGAAATGTTTGTCCTAGGCCTACAGCGAAGCATTAGACACATCAGCTGTTTTGAAACGTAGACTAGGCTATGTACTACGTAGCCTACTATAGGCCTAATAAATTGAGATTGTGGTGACTGGTTAGGGTTATGGCTGCATTATAGGGTTAGCAAGTTAGACTAAGGGCGGCACTAGTTTCAGGGCTAGGTTAGGGTTAGGGTTTGCTTAGGAGTGCTAATTTCATCTTCAATTTTCCTCCAGCTGATATGCAACTGCAAGAGCCAAGATGCTCGCACGCAGCCGCGCTCAGAAGCAGCAACCAGTTGACGCTCCGCGCCCGAGTCCCGACGATTTAAAAGGATTCGAGCAACACGATCGCGCCTCGCGTTGTGATCGTAATTTATGTCATTAATGCCACATTAAATCCAACTCAAATCGCGATGGCACACCAGCAGGCTACGTTCTTTCGTGTCAGCAGCCTATAAAAGCATCGGTATTTGTATAACTTTGATCTTCGCTGTCACCTGTAAGCTATTCTATAGGCTTTATTCGTAACGCGAGCGCTTGGTAGCCAATGTCTAGTCGCATGTTATAATAATGAGGAGAGGTTAATATCTATCGAGATGAAACGTCTATTGTCATTCATGTTAATCGCGTTAGGCCTATAGATATATACTGCTATACTTTCCGCGGACATGTACCATGAATCGAGCAGCACGGTAGTCCACCACCCCTGCCAGAGCTCCACCGATCTATCCCACCCCCCCCACACTTCGTACGACCCACGAGGCAGCCATGTCGTCTACCAATGCAGCTCCTTATGACTCTCACCTTCTCTAAACAATCCTCCACTCTCGTCGATGTATTCAATCATTCGCTAGGGGTGCCCGTCGCGGACAAGGGAACTGCGGGATCCCTCACGACACACGCGGGGGAAATAGCCTACTTTGAGGTACAGTGTGTCCATCTGGTGATTCAGTCACACTCGAGAGCCTTATTCAACTGCGAGGCAGGATCAACGAAGTGTCATGTTAATACACGAACGACTTACACTGTTTCATTGCATACACTGCAAGCCAGGGAGAAAAGAATTGGCTTGTAGCCCAGAGCTCCTCGGGCGAGTCGTAAAGGGCGACAAAAGAAGGAGCGGTACTGTGCCGGCTCTCTTATACAGAACTGGACTGTTATGTTATGTATTTGCTACCCACACTGTCCTTTAACTACAAATCCCCCCCCCCCCTTATTTCATTGCATCCACTTTGCAGATGGAGGTAACAAGAGAATAGACCTGTAGGTCTGCAGCGGAGCTCTGGGAAATTCGTCACGGGCTGTTCAGGCGAGTAAATAAGGGAGAGTAGTTCTTTGCTTGGCCCCGGGGCACATAATTACCGTACTGTAATTATCTTTGTCATTACATACGATCCTTTAAACATCAACGAGCGAGATTGTTGTGTTACGAAGCTGATATATTAATCGCTCTGTTCTAGCATACCGAGGAATGTATTGGTCCCCCTTAAAGCAATGAATAAAAATTTAGATAAACTCCTTCCCTTCATTCTCTTGAACAGCAGCGGCTCGTTGCGAACTCCCGCCAACCATCCCTGTTCATGCAACGCCATACTCCAGCCCTCCACCAGGCTCTTACTCCAGGTCCCTCCTTGGTTGCTCAGCCCACGTAATCCTTCGCCGACCCTGAGGGCTCCTCCATGTGGGGTCTGGTAGATAAATTGCGTTTTAATTTTGATATGAAAGCAGTCAGGCTTGGTCTCCACCCCAGTCGAGAAGAGTATGGTTATGATGTCAGAGTTTGAAATTAGAACAGTAGGAGTGGGTTCGCGTGAAAATGCTGCTCATTAAATATTGGCTCCACACTTAATGTGCGGTCTCATGCTTTTAACCGTCTGTGTTCCTAACCAATTTCGTACGTTTCCACAACTCTTAAGTTGCTTTAGCCACTGACTGCTTAGCCGAAGAATGGAACCTTGAGTTTGCCAGAGCAAACTCAAGGTTCCATTCTTCGACCTTGATATGAAATTTTGAATCAGATTTAGTATAAAAAGCTGTTAATTCAAGTAATTAAAGTAATAAAAGAGGGTTACACGTAACCTGGCTGATCAGTTTCGGCTTTAAACATAATTTCACCCCTGATCCACAAAATTCAATTTTATAGTTGAACTTATTAGCCTACACCTGACATTCTAGCAATCAGAATATCCTTTTATGGATGATCAGGGGACACCTTTTCATTAAATAATAAATCCAAATTCTCAAGCAACTTTTGCTCTTTGTGTATTGAAAAGAGTTATCATAACAAAATCTCTAGTCATAACTCACGTTAAAAAAATTATCATATCTAGAATCTCCAAAAATCCATCCTGTCACTTATCGAAGTACCGCAACGCTTCTCAATAAGATCTCAACCTAAGCTCGACCTGCAGTTTAATCAAATTTAAATACAAAATTGAACACAATAGCAATAGACAACGATTGCGCTAGATGACATACGAAGCCTTAATCAACAATATTGTTGTAGCCAATATTTAGTTTGACATTGTAGTTATCGCGCTCTACATGTACGTTGCGATCTGTTACCTAATTTGCACGTTCTGGCGGTCCGTGTACATGTACGACAGCGAGCGGCAGGCCTTGCACGCTTATATGTACATGTACTTAGTCGATCAGTGGATCAGCTACGACGACCCGCGCACCGTCACAGCCAAGGCTCGCTCACACAGGCCACGGGGTGGACTGAGTGTGCGCCCTTGATCGTATACTGTTTTGTGAGTTGCTGTCAGTTAGTTTTAGATTCTATTAGAAAAGTTTGTTTCTGGTACTCGATCAAAAAATATCATTTATTGTTTGAAGAAAGACGACAGTAGACATTTTAAGTTCAACTGAAGTTATTGATACGTTAATCATTGATGCATATTTTGGTTTTTAAGTACAACACGTTGCGTCACTTTTGAGACATGTCGATCACAGAGCTACAACGATTGCAGGTAGGATTGATGTTAATAAGTGTGGTGGCTATATTAGTGTCTGTTCCAAGAACCGAATAGAATTCAATTGCTAGTCGTAAAAGAGAAGCATCTCGTCAATTTAGTTATGCTAGAGAAATTCACATTTTCTCTCATTTATAATTATCGCCGGACAAAAATTATCATTATGCCGCAGCAGTAGACTCATTGTTTTCTCATCAGGCTGAGTACGTTCGCTTTCAGCGGTTCGCTTTCAGCGGTTCGCTGGAGTGAGTGTGTAGTCGCTGGACTTGGACGACTTTAGCGGCGCCTTCTGTGGCAGTGGACTGCTTCGAGCTGTGACCAACGTGCTGCTCGCTTAGATTTAAGACCCTATCTACTGTCGTTGACAGGCCATTGCTCTCATTTCAGCGCGCTCACCGTGTGATTAGAAACCCATATCGTCATCTAATCTGAAAATTGTATGGACATTTTGATCTAGGAAAGACACACTACGCCCAATAGATAAATTATTGACGATAAATGATTTTTGTTTTCTAGATAAAAAGTGACCTATAGCCATAATCTGCTTTTGAATTGCAATAAAATGTGAAAGAAGCTAGAACTCAAAACTTCGAAACTTAAGTAGAAAGACAAATGCGAAATATCAAGTGCATTTCACAATCACCAAGTCCGTGAATATTCACAATAATGACACGTTTGAATTGTTTCAGAATACTAATAATTGTTTACAAAGATTTAACTTGTAGCCTGTACATGTTAGCCTAGTGCATGGCTCTGTGCATGCACAGACATAGACCTTGCATTCGAGAACATAAACTGCATCATAAACTATTGTAGTGCGCTCAATATTGATTTTGAACTGTTCTTGTTCTTAGTTCGTACTGTTTTATGTTCTCGGATGCCAGGTCTATGTCGGTGCATGCACGTACTATGCCGACATGTAGCCTGCAGGCTATAAGTTAAATCTTTGTGAACTATAATTATTATTTTGAAACAATAACCTTGATTTTTATGCTTGAAAGACTTGAGTTGGTCTTGAAAGTAACTTAAAAATGACTGCAATCAAATCTTGCTTGATAATTAAATAAAATGAAGAACTAATGGACCGTGCAATATGGGCATAACAGAATCCGTGACAACATTGTGTCCCGTAACTCAACAAAGTAATATTTGAACGATGCATTTAAGATTATCTCTAGAACATATTTAGCTGACTTTAGGCTTTTCATAAAGTACTCTCGAGTTATGCTGGTACATGTATAACTTCATAGACAGCCTGCATGTTGTTGATGTTGTTGGTGCCAGTGCGCATTTTTTCATACGGTTTTGATTCGTCTGATAGTCGGCTTTGAAGCGACGTATAGTTTCCGTCCTCTTTCGACGCAAAGTCAGTCGTAGCGCGCGATCTACATGCACATGTAGATGTATTCACAGGCTGAGTGCTGGTCTTCAGATCATCTCGCATTTTTCTACAAGCAACATGCCACTGATGTTAACATCGTTAGATATCGCAAAGCCAAGGCCAAGGCCGCGAGTCGCAAGGCCATGTCCTAGACTAAGGCCACGAGTTGCAAGGCCAAGGCCAATTAAGACTAAAGCCACGAGTAGCAAGGGCAAAGCCAAGGCCATTGCCTTTCGGCCTTAAGGCCATTGCCTTTGGCCTTAAGCCTGAGGTGGTCTTAAGGCCACCTCAGGCCAAGGCCAAGACCTAACATCACTGCAACATGCACCCATCATGTACACTGTACAAGTGTACGTGTAGAAATACATGCATCTGCGCAGATGTATAGGCTGGGCCTAAATACACATGCACATGTGTGTACGTCTTACGTAACTTTTACACGCTTTACTGGTAGAGATTCTAATTGATATCCCTGTACACCTACAAGTACCGTACCTGTACAGATGTGGACGTCACATGCCTAATGCACATGTACACATACATTATGTGCGCATTATAAAACTTTTTACAGGCTTTGCTGCTGGAGATTCTAATTGATAAGCTGCACGGTACTCAACAGTGTAACACTGTAAAGTACACACTGTGCATAGGACAGTGCTGCATAGGGGCATACACTGTTAGATAAACACTAACTATACACCAAGTTTCGACTGATCCTCATGGAATTCGAGAAAAAAATAATTTTAAGTTATTTTTACAAGTTTTGGGTTCTATGGTTAAGTTGGGGTTAGATTTAGGTTAGGGTTAGTGTCCTTTGATGTAGCCTGTAGGAATGTAGGCAGACCAACCTTTTCTGAACAACACAGACTACGAGCACAAGTAGGCAGACGAGTAGCGCTGCTCCCAACGCAGCGCCGATCACTATGCCCGCCACGACTCCCGGGGTCAGACCGCCTTCAACAGTTGGGTTCCTTGGAGGACTCTGACTGTTGATGCTGATGAAAGGAGCTGATAGTTGAACCGTGCTACTGTACAGATTGGTTGACGGTGAACGCATGGTCTGTGGTATAGTCGTTGATGTCAGAGTTGTAGCAGCGCTTGGCGTAATAAACGGAGGAGTTGTAGGACCTGAGGGAATCGAACCTGCAGAAAATATGCTTCGAATAAATATTATATTCTTTCTCCTGCTCCTTCTTCTTCTCTACGCCAATTTATAACTTTGCGTCACAGTTACTCAATTTCAACGACGATCTTTACATTATCTTGATATAATGCAAGCCTTTCTACGTATCAATGACTGATCACTAAACTAAAAGATTTCATGGCCACGGTTCACTTTGGTTGTTGCAGCTCTCCGAAACACACTACAACATACGTCTCCAAAATCCTTGATTCGCCTTAGTCGGTCCGTTTTAACATCAAGCATTAGTCAATACAATTGTTTTCTATAGGTATGTTGATGCTACTCTACAGGTTCTGAGCAAAATCGATATGCATGGACGATATCCAGTCAGCGTGTAACATAATTTTATCAACCAAATTAATGTAGAAAGCAACTTAACGTATTTCTTTCACAATAGAACTATTGTGACAGAAGTCATTATTGTGAAAAGAATCGACCACTGTTCACTAAAGTTAATTTAAACGCTTCGCATACAATTTAATCACAGAGGGATTAGTAATTGCTGAATGTATTGATAATTTCTGAAAATAGCGAATAAGACTGACGATATTGAACTGATAGTCTCTTAGTTTTCTATACCAACCTATAAAATCCCCGAACACTTGCACGTCACAGAGCAGAAGAGCGCTAGGTTGATAACCGCCCAGTCGTCTCACGGTCACGTAACGCCCCACTATCGGCTGAGTGCAGGTGAGTATCAGATGCACCGATGGAGAAACAAGGGCTACTTTAGCGCTCGAAGATCCGTTGTTGAATATGTAGCACATATTCTGGGAGCTCGTGCTGATAGCGGTGTCGACCGTGACCGTCAAGTTTTGCAGATAATAGATGCCTTCATCTGCGCGTCAGATGCAGCATTATTCCAAATAATATAGTTAGTTGGTACTACCGGACTTAATGGGCATCCGAAATCATTATTGTTTCCCATGTCGGTCGTTTCGTCGTTCCGTGAAGATGGAAGGTGTCCGCACACCGTTTGAAGTGCGCATGCGCGGCTTATACACAGTGACGTCACCATAGTTTAAGCGATAGAGAGCTACATGGTAGGCTTACAGGATCTAATTATTTTTATTTTCATCGTCTCAAATAATTAGTCTAGGCCTCACCATTAGTTACCATCGAAAGCTAAATCCTAAATTATTCCGTCTTTTACTGGAATCGAACACCCATTTTCAGCATGATGGTCCAGCGCCTTGCCAACTGATCTACATCTTCAGATGGTATTTGGACTGTTAATTTAGTTGTTATTCCAATATCAACATTTGGAATTGTTCTTACAATATAAATGCTTAATGACTCGACTATTCTACAAAAAATTGAAAATACAGGCCTCTCGTTACAAATTAAAATTATAGTATTTACGTAATTCAATAAGATAGAGCATATTAATTAACAATTTTGTAACTTTAAAGTGCAAATCAAAATAGGTACGACTGGCGCCGCCACGCGAATGCTTAAACTTTGCAGAAACTTAGCAGACGATTGATAATGCAATTTGGCAATCGGCGCGAAATTAAAAACAGCACAATCGTTGCATTACGACGCCAGAACTGCCGAAGAACTTCACTTCAATCCTTTCAAATATAGAATAAGATTAGACTAATAAGAAATTGTTCAGTATGGGTAGCCTAAATCTAATTGAATTAGTCAAAAATAATCTAATCTTACGCAGCCTATAACAGCTTACATCACTAGCTACAGTCACTGTAGCCTAAGCCTCTATCTATAAGCAAGGACTTCCGCGCAAGGACGATTACCCCAGCAAGCCGGGGAACAAAGAATAAACTTGCAGCCCAGAGCTCCCCGGGCGAGTCGTAAAAGGCGACTAAAGAAGGGGGAGCGGTTCTGTGGTGGCCCTCTTACCAGTGGTGCAGTGGTAAAAAAAGTAGTGGTCATACGACTCTTATGTCCTTGTTTGTCCCCTACCCTCCTCCCCCGGCCCTCCCACAAAAAAAAAAAATGTCCTCGCTTCGCTCGGAGTTGAAAAGTCATTTGTTCAAACTTTTTAACGGTTGGCCTACTTTTGTCGAGGTGCATGCATTTTCGCAGGTTTTCAATATTATTATAGGCTGCGAGGCTGCGAGGCGATCATTCTACAGTAGACTAACCAGCCGACGCTACGGACTTAAGTCTGTAACATGATAGTCTGTACATATCTGTTGAGAGGCAGCTGCTGCAGCCTGCAGTTAATAACAATTCTCTAAGAAGTTCCAAAAGGCCATAAATGGCAGCAGTGGTTAAAATGTAAAAGGAAGGGCCCCTGGACGCCAAAGAGTGATGGGCCCCCTAAGTTTGTTCGGGGCCCCCTTCTGTGAACGCGGGGCAAAGACACCTCGAGGGGCGAAGCGCCCGAGAAGCGAGTTGCCGAAGACAACGAAATGGGGTGGGGTATTTGGAGGGGGATGTGCCCCCTCCCCATAATGGGGAGGGGTCTGGGGAGGGACTGGGCCTTTCCTCAGAATTTTTTTTGCAAAATTTGCAATACTTTTTTGCAAATTAGCAAATTTGCGAAATTTAATACTACTTGAAAACACTATCATTTGATACAATTTTAAAGGTACAGGATTTGTTTCTCGGGACGGATAGCAGAAGAGCGAGTGGCATTCAATACCAATGAGGTTTCGACTTCACACTGGACGTGATTGCACAGTGTCGCAGCCCCGAGTGTCAATGTATTCAAAAATATATAAAAACAGCTATCTCGGAAAGAGTAAAGGATTGAAATAAGCTAGCAAAACGCAATTAGTATGAATTTAATATTAAAAGCCATCCATAGGACAAAAGAAACATCAGGCTCTCTATTTTGATCGAACTTTTTTCAAGATTAACAACGTTGTTAACAACAAAGCTAACAACACAAAGCTAACAGCTTTTTGTGCTTCACTCAGTCTGACCATTATTTATCAAATTATCAGTTCAAAAGACTGACAAATGAACTTTAGTTTTTAAAACTAAACTTCAAAAACGTTTTTTTAGTGAACCGAACGATAATAGAAGCAACAGCACTTTGTGCAGACAAAAACATAAAGTACACACCAACCAAAATCAATGCCAAGCATCCAGAGATATTTCCAGAGAGATTATTATAATACAATTGTGTCTGGTTCAGTGGTTTTCAGTTACTGTACATTTAAGTTTGCACTGTAAACAAAGATAAGATGTTCTCGAAACAGTGTTTATTACAGTCTGGAATGCAGGGAACTGTGCCTTCAGAGCATTCCGGCGCATGTTTCCATATTATTGGCCCCCGGAACGCTAATTTCTAAATATCATGGGCCCCGGAACGGCGTTCCGGTGCGTTCCGGCCCACTTTAACCACTGAATGGAAGGACGGCTCAAAACGCCAAGCCTGCCTGTGCAGCCGGGCGGATAAGATAGACTTAGGCTTGTTAGGCTTGTTAGGTTTGTTGTCGATGTTACAGACAGTAAGTCTGTAACATCGCAGCGCTTTTCGTGGAATTTTTTGCGTTCAGTAACGCTCGCACCCACGATCACTGCTCTCATGCTTTCGGTCGGAGCTGTTTTGAGGAGATTTTCCCGTTATTATCTAGGCGGTCACGCCGGTCAGTAGTAGTCACACGTTGTTTGGTGCACCGTGTGGCCCGTTATGGGCCCCATTTTCGTTAAAAATAGTGGTCATACGCTTTTAACAAATTTAAAGAAGTGGTCATACGGCGTATACCCCCGTATGACCGCGACTACAGCCCTGCCTCCTACATAAAACCGGGCCGTAATAGTCTTCGTGACTACACACGATCATTAAAAAGAAAAAGAGAAGTGCAAGGACGGATCCAGGGCGGGGAGGATGGGGGCATGATCCCGCCTCCCCACCGCCATAAAGATGTTTTTTGTAGGAAAATTGTTGATAAAACAGCGGGAGATGCAACAATGAGCAGTAAAACAAAAAATACTCATTTTTGCTGAAAGCCAAATTTTAACGCCACAAATCGTGTCTTTTGTGGTTTTCATATGAAAAATAGAGATTGGCCAAAGTAGCCTATGACACACGTTGATTGGTTGAAATCAGCGGCTTGGATCGAGTTAAGGTTGGAGTTTTAAAATTCATGCCATTGCTGTTTATGACCGTTGTCACAACAACGTTCAGTTTGCTGTGTATAAAATTGGTTCGACATTAAATGCTCTCATTTAAAAACTTTTCTAATATCACGTTCATACTTTCGCGTCCAGGAACGTTTAGCCTACACAGATGAGTCTGCTTATAATTCATTTCGTCGAGATTAAATATGAACAAGTTTTGTGAATTAAGTGTCATATTAGGCTCTTAATCGTTATTTAGTACAGTGCAGCGTTTTTATTATAGGACTGGTAAGTTTGTCATTGGCTTGAGCAGAGACAGTGAACATGACACATTAGAAATGACATGTCGCGATTCGATTCTCGTTTTCTCATTTTGCCTGTAACCTAGCTGCATTGATTATTGATTTTCTGTAACCTAGCTGCATTGAATATTGATTTTCTGTAACCTAGCTGCATTGATTATTGATTTTCTGTAACCTAGCTGCATTGATTATAGATTTTTCTGTAACCTAGCTGCACTGATTATAGATTTTTCTGTAACCTAGCTTCCCGAGTCGCCAGTCAGGTGCTTATTCAGGCCTATAGGCTGAGTGGATGACACGGTATACCAGGCACTGGTGCCCCGATTACATGTACATGTAGCTAAAAAAAATTATTAGCAATAAAGAAGCAATCTACAGGGCCGATAGATACATGTACATGTAAGTGGATGACGTGGGCACTGGAAATATTTACTTCCCCCTTCAATAAAAATCATTAGCTCTCTTTTTATTTGAAAAAACTTACCTGCACTTGTGATGTTGTAATATTTGTGCCCTGCCACACATCTCAAAGGATAGGCCTACATTAAAAAATTAAATAACAAAGTCATGCTGAAATTAATATATTACACTGACGCACTGACTGGCAGATGTCGCCAGCAGCCAGACGCTTTTCACGCGAAAACTGTCGCCGAGATCGACCTGCCACCAGGCGGGCAGAGAGGTGTCAGCAGCAGCGAGAGCGCAAGTGCTATAGTTTGGATCGTTGTCCACTGCAAAACCAGCATAGTTTCCTGCGTAGGTACCGATTTGCGTGGTTGGCTGGTAGTAAGCCTGGTTACCTGAAGCATTTCAAAACAGTCAATGCAATGATTGTTGAGATAAGCGCCAAGCTAACAACGTGATTAGATGGGGTCTGTAAAGCTCTTCCAGCAATTTACTAAAATTATAAGATTTTGGAATATAATAGGAGGGCAATGAACAATTCGAAAATCCAAAAAGAAATTGGTAATACATGTATGTAATGAATGGTCATAGCGAATGATTATTCAAAAAACTACTATTATATAATAGTATTGGTCCCAACTTAAAAAAGAAGAAACACGCCATATCGACGTCCAAAATATTTAATTGTGAGATAACTGTGTTGGCGTAGATCTCGCGAGAATCATGGCGGAAATCTCGCGCATGTTTTGACTTTAGTTCTTTAGATCCATGTAACAAAAGACAATTGACACTTCTTTTCAAATCACAAAGCTTAACTGCTGCGTCCTACGTAGAAGGCTTAAGCGTAGTAGACTTGAGGCTAATTAAATTAGGACCAAAGGGGCCTAATTAACTAGGGAATCTAGGTTTGTTATTTAGGCCCGAAGGGCCTAAATAACTTAGAAGAACCTCAGCAGAGGACCTATTAATTAAACCCGAAGGGTCTAGTTTAATTATAGCACCAAGATCTGCACCCGCGGCGGCTCCACCAGGGCTCGCGCCCAAAGCTTCCATGCTCACCGCGGCGACCTGCCTGTCTTTATAAGTAAAGACGATTGAGTATCATGTCTTTCGTTCAGCATAAAAGAACCTAAATGAGAGTCAAGAACATAAATGAACATGATGCTCAGGGTTCATTTAAGTAGGTGTAGTACACCTAAAACAGGTACTTTTTAGACATCTATAGGCCAAATTTGTAGCGGACAGGCGTAGCTAAATGAATGTCAAAATGAGTAGGTCTACGCGGTTTTAAGATCTGGTGCAGAAACTGCTGCACGTGTAAGACAGCATAATTTTGTCGATTAGTCGCGTTGATTCCGCATGCTTGGACGTAATCTAGTATTTAGTTACCTGCGTCAAAAACCGACATGGACTTAAGAAAGGCCGATTTCATCGGAGCGTAAATAAAATCTGATGCTGCTCATTAAAATGTCCTAGGCCTACACGTAGAGCAAAAAATTTAAATCGAATCTTATCCTCATTGCAAAATGAGAATACGACAGAGATTGATAGTTACCGCTGATCCTCGTGCCGGTGACTTGTAGTTCACTGATGGAGAGAGATCTCGGCTGAGGGTCCAGGACTTGACGCGTGACGGTCACGTATCTGCCTACTAGCGGCGAGATACAAGTGGTCACGATCACGGCGCCGGGCTGTACCGATAAGCTGTTGTATGTTGCACAGAGAAATGCTGAGTCTGTTGCAGTGTCAGCGCCGACTGTGACGATAAAGTTTGAAAGAAACTGGTAGTCTGCACAGACCAAATAAAAGTCGTCACAAATTTTACCGGTCTCTTTAAAAAAAAAAGTGGGGTTGAAAATTTTTTAAAGTTGGTTTTTTTGTAATTTGACAATGACAGTAGCGTCATTATATTTATTATTCAAGAGCATAATAAATAGGGTTTCAATCAAAAGCAGGGCAATCGCATACAAAAATTAGATAAGTTTGTGAATCTTACTATAATGCATTACAAGCTACACTAAGATTATTATTAAGGGTTTGAAAGCATAAATTATTACGATTTAGGCATGCTGATTTTTATATCTTTAAGCTTAGTGTCCACGCGCGGCTTTTCGCCGCGAGATATCGCGGTCCGCGAGATCTCGCGCACCGCGAGATGAATCTCGCGAGATGAATCTCGCTGAGCGCGAGATATACCCCGGGGGGTATATCTCGCAGACAGCTAGATCTCGCGGCCAAAAGCCGCGCGTGGACACTAAGCTTTAGGCCTACATGTACATGTACACATATGTTATTCCTATTAGTAGATAGACTCAACTGACAAATCTACCTTTGAATGCCATGCTCACTTTCGAATCAATTGTTAATTCATGCATGGATGCGACCATGTATCATCATATAATTATTGCACAAATTCGTCAAAACTAACGCCAATTCACGTTCATGCAAATCAACTGCCGAGACTAGTTCCGTACATAACGAACCCTGCAGCGGCGCTGTAACGGTGACGCTGTAGACAAGACAGTTCTGTCCCAGGTCGACCTGACACCACGCAGGCACGTTTTCTTGACTCACGCCGTTGTCAGCGAACGATGCCGTGCCCGTGACCCCGTCCACAGCGAGACCCGCGCCCTGTCCCATGTACGTCCTGCTCTGAGTGGCAGGCATGCCGCGCGCCAAGAAGTTGCTAGCGTCTGTAATGGCACGATAGGGTGGTATTTGTTTTAAATGTAGTTATGAGGTAAGGAAAGGGGAAAGGATGAGATTTTATCTGATTTTCTGACTTTTAAATCCAGTATAGATTCCATGCACGTGCCCGCAGCGCGGTTGAAAAATTAGAATGAGCTCATCAGGCAGATAAAAAATTAGGGTAGACTGTGTTAGGCTATTTACGCTGTAGGGGCCAACTACTCCGGGGAAACCTACGCTTGCCTGATGAAGAACGATGTAATGAGCAAGTCAACATCCACTTACTAGCATTCCTGCAGGCGAGGCTCAACGAGCAGACAGCAAGGGCCTTAAATATGAACCAGTGTCGAAGACTCATCGTCATGCGCTACTATAGGCGTTGTTAGCCTACATCCGTAAGTCACCATGCAAGAAACTAAATGTAGACGCGAATCGCAGGTCTATCTGAAAGACATTTAGTAGCAGAAAATTTGTTTAGAGTTACTAGCTTATTAACCAATCTAGAAATAAAATTAGTCTAGAATTACTAGCAAATGTAACAATTTATGTAAATACTGTTAATATTTCAATAGTAATTTTTATTTAATTAAAGATTTCAAAATTAGTCTATTTTGTCGTCTTTTAATTAGTTTAGGCCCTATATACACAATGCGGCTCTTCAATAACTTGCATGTAGTCTACGCAAAATGCAAAATGTGCTGGACTAGCTTGACATAATAAACCCTATAATAAGGCACCCAGCAGGCTTTAATTTAAACGATTATATTAATGAAATTTGTGACGCTATGAAGTCCATTGGTAAAGCTAGTTCAAACTACCGGTACAAATGAGAACTGTATCATTGACATTCGGCTACAGGAAATGTGAAGTCACTAATCTTAATCATAGATAAATCAGTTCTATCGCATCTGATTACTCGTCATATATTTTATCTCCAGTTAACCTACAGTAGGCCTATAGTAATGCCGCTAATATTGAGAGTGCGTTGACAAAGCATGACAAGACATTCATTATTGTAGGTTTACCTGTAGCTTCAAAAAGAGGAAGATTAATAATTGATTCAAAAGGCTAGGCTACATGCTTTGATTCAACGACAATGAAAGCAGATCACAAGAGAAAATAATTCGCAAGCGTTGCGTAATGCACGGTTGTCGTACATGTAGACCGAGAAGTCGTTCACAGACCGCCGGCCTACGGCACGAAAGAAACCGTAGCTTACTTCCTGGTCCGTCTTGCTTGTTGCACTATGTCTACGCAGGGCTCGCATCGGCTAACATGAGCTGGGGGATGGAGTTCTTTCTTTGGAGGGGCTGGAATACTTAGGTGGGGGTTGATTTTTTCCAGAAGAGGTAGAAGAGTCGAGAATCGAAAAGAGTCTGTCGACAAAGGAGAGAGGGGGGGGGGGTGAATATAAAAACGTTTTCCATCCGTGAGCAACTGACGTGTTGTGTGGGGGAGGGGGGGATAGGGACGGAGATTTTTCCACAAACTTACAATGCAAAAATTGATGCTTTTCTCTCCCCTCACACTTACCGTGTCGGAAACATAGCAGCATGTGGGGTTTGGCAGGCAGAGGTGAGGGGTTAAAAAAGTCCCAAGAAAGCAGCAGGGGTCAAGCTCCACCACCAGTGTATCTGGGTGAAGAGATTTACTCCCCCCCTCAACCCACCATCGATGCTAATCCTGGACGTCTAGCTTATACCTTGGCGTAAGAAACGAATCCCCTGATTGCGTTTTTTTAATTTCGCCAATAAACGGTAAAATTGCATAAACTTTTAAACCGGGTTTGACAAAACAGTGAAGGCACAATTAATATATTCAAGTCATCAAAGTTTGCATTCAAAGTGTCCTCCCTTATCTTTGACATGGGCGCGCAAATAGGTTTTATTTTATCTAAATTAGGAAAAAAAGAGAATACATGTAGGTTTGGAAGCACCACTGCCTTGCTCAGGCAGCGACTAAGCGCTTAGCCTACATGGATATTATGTATCAAGCTCTCCCAATTCCCCCAATGCAGTGCATTGACACTCTTGATGTGCATTTAATCGCTTAAACATTTTAGATTTAATGTTTGTGTATTATATTGCTAGGCCTATGATCTCAGAACTAATCTTATTGTCCATGGACCAGGCGGCATGCATGGTACAGGCGGTATGCATGATACAGGTGGTATGCATGGCACAGGCGGTATGCTTGGTACAGGGGGTATGCATGGTACAGGCGGTACGCATGAGAAGCGGCTAGCGGCGGCGTTAGCCCTGTGCACGTCAATGTTTGATTGGTTGCTTGATTTGATTGCGCTACTGTCAATCATCGCGTTAAAATTAGCGTTAGGGCCTCGTTAGGGTTAGCAAGTTTGGGTTAGGGCCAGGGTTTAGAGTTAGTTAAGATTGCTAGTTATTTTCGAGTGGGCGTGGTACGAGCGCAGGGCAAACTTCACCGTTAGCCGCGTGTGTATGCATGTGTTACATTACTATCCTTGTTTGAAATGTATAGTATTAATCGAAATTTAATCAGCGAGGCTTCGTCGTTTATTGATGTAGATAATTATAAGAAATTGAAAGAGCATCCTATATTCGCAACGCACCAGCGCTACAATTTAATAGCCTCAGTGCAAGAAAATCATGTTTTTCATGCGTGCATGGTGTAGTTGTGTACACTGTAGGTTGTCCACGGTTTTGCTGTCACGGTCTGCAGAGATTTGAATTTTTTCAAAAATCCTTGCATTAGTCGAGACTTAGAGGCATTCATGGACGTTATTTATTTTCCTGTCACGATCAGTTTTGCAATGAGTGAGCCCATGCACACATGTATAACATCTACGATCATTTATATTGATACAATAATTATAATGCAAAATATGAATATCTTAGCCTGTGCATAAATTTTTATTCTCTATCCCTATGTTTGCAAGTAACAAAAACTTAAAGACTAGAAAGCATTGAATTAAATGTCTGTCGTATGTCGTTATCTGTAATTAAATCTTGATTATTATATACACCATAGGCCTACAGGGGCGTCGCCAGAATGTTTATTGTGGGGGGGGGCTTAGAGGGACATAGAAAAGATTGGGGGGGGGGGCAGTTTCAGGGGCTTCTTGCTGCACCATAGGCTGTCGTTACTGTTACGTTCCTAAATTCAAGTTCAGCCAAGATTAAGCATCCAAGATTTCAAGCATCCAATCTACATGTACGTCAAAAACGCCTGTATCCGGCCATACATGCGAAAAAACTAGTGCGTACATATTTTAAAATCGAAAGTTTTTACAAACTAAATAACAAAACTAAAAATCTTTTACAAATTTTTACAATTTATTACCTGATTCCTGTGATAAGTATGTGTCCTACGTGTGAAATAGGCCGCGGTGTTAACGGCATGACATTGTGGTAGAGATTGTCAGTCGCACAGAACAGTGCAGGCATGACGTTTAACGGTCAAGCGTGGCTGGTATGCTTTCCTTAATGTTTTCCCCCGAAAACAGTGTTACGTTGCTATCTTACTCTATTGACTAAAATGTATAGGTCTATGGCAATCAATTTGTGTTCTCGTAAATTTATGAAATATCATAGATGTTTTAGAGTTGCACTTAGGCTTATCATGGGCTTGTCATATATCACTGTCGCCCACATGACATTGTACAGTGTCATGTGGGCGACACTGAATGGCACACGTTAGTCTGCGCTGAGAGTGATCGCTCAGCGCCTGTGCGTTAGTGTTTTAGACTTTCAAGTTTTATATCTCATACTTTGTTATCGCTCAGACGTCTAAAATAAAATGCATTTGATTTGATTTGATTTGATGGGCAGCCGCAAAAATCAGTTCCTCGCCGAGGTATTATAGCCTACGAGAGTGCGAATCGCGGTAGATCTCGCAAAATGACACGATGCAGCTGTTTACTCGGTGTTATCCTACGCCACATACAAGTAGGCCTATCACAGACATCTCATGCACGGCATAGAGTTGGATGAACATTTTATAAATATTTGCATTTATCGTCTTGTTTTGTTACTTAATATTTGCAGTGGTCGTAATTTTTATGCACCCATATTCTTAGCATTTTAATGAATGCAAGTATCAGCGCTTTGATTTTCCTTGCATTGTTTAATTGTTGGAAAAGGCGATAAGTTTTGGTTGCCTATCTAGTGTTTGAAGTGAACCCCATGTGCCTAAAGACATATCGAAAGTCTCCAACGGCAACACAAGCACGGCTTGTCGATCAGATGCTGCGGCAAGTCAACTCAAGGCAATCTGCCACTAGTCCTTTCAGTTCCGTTTTGATCTTTGGCTGTAAGTCTCATGTCTGCTCAATACAGTAGTTGAGCGGACTTAACAATTGACAGTTAGGCTACGAAGGGCTGACATTGTAAGCATCAAAATGCTCTGCATAGGCTTCAACGTGCTGGTTAAAACAATTGTTTGATTTTTTGTAAAAAGTTTCACAACTTTTGATGGAAAAGAAATTTCTTTAAAAAAATTTATGATTATGTTGCAAATTATTTTACAAAAATGAAGTAATAATATTAAAATTTAGCCAAGTTATTGTGCTAGGGGGTTCTTTTTTATGACTCACTCTGCACTATAGAGACCTATAATCAGTAGCGTAACACATAGGCGTCTTTGGCGGGAGAATGGCGCGGTGTCGGGAGGGGGGGGAGTGTCGTGACCTCCCTAAATTTGTGCTGGGAGCAGAGGCGGCTTCAGGAATTTCAAACTGAGGACGTCACTGTGGTGCTAAAATATTTGAGCATCACGACTTTGCGATCTGGGTAGCATGCTGACGGACACCTTTTCCCTCTTGAAATATGCGGAACCCACGAGCGGAGTGGCGAGGGAGCAGCTGCTGAAAAATAGTTTGTGAAGTCAATCATAACAGTTATTGTCAATTTTTTGCTCCAGAGCTACTTTGTTTCCTTAAAAGACTGATATTATAACGCCAACCATCAGAAACTGAAGACGAAACCATTAAACTGGGATGACAAAACAGAACAAAGCCCTCATTAACATGATGTTAAGCCTTAAATTTGAAACGCCTGCCGTCATTTGGCCTTCATCCAGAGCCTCCGCTGGTTGCGTGAGTCGTTGTGGAGTCGTTGGGGGGAGGGGGGCGCGATCAGAACCTCTCTCATTTTGGTTTCTGTAATGCGCATCAGAGGCACTGGCACGGTTTGACTTTTGAGGGGTCAAATATCATTTTTAAAATCTAACTTTTGGTTTTTCTTTCCTTGGAAGCGAATGAATGCTCTCAATATCTGTTCGTAAGCTTTACTGGCAAAACAATTTCTCTCCAGCCCATTCTTTTTAGATGATTCCTGCACGCCAATAAGGAGGGTCATTATTGAAAACAGTGACATTATTATCATAGTCAAGACACATGTGTTTGAAGCACCGTTTAATCTGTTAAATTTTTATGAAAAATGTAAAGCATTTGTCACCTTCATAACAATATGGCACAGGCATATAGGCGCTTCGCGAGCGGGGAAAGTGAAAAAATATATGTTCGTTCTCTTTCCTGCAAAACAGGAGGGTCCCTGGCATCCAACCTCTCCAAATCTGGCTGTTCTCCGCCATTCTCGTCATGTTTCCATACACATCTATTTCCAGTAATTCACTTATCATTTCTTTTCTCTTCTTTCCACTCGTTCTTTTGCCCTCCATTCTTCCCTCCAATATTTTTCACATCAATCCGTCTCCCCTCACTACATGCCCAATCCAGTTCTTCGTTCTCTGCACAATGACAGCTGCAAGTGTCAGTCATCTCCAACTCTCGTGAACATCTCGTCGTTATGTTCTTTCCTATGTTGAGCTAATTGCCTATTCTTTAATCTCCATTCTCCTCTCAACTCACATCTCAAAGGCCTCTATTCTTTTTATAATTATCCTCTTTTCTGAGCGCCCGCGTCTCAGCCGCTTATAGTGCCACCGATCACACAATAGGTTTCACAATACTCTTTATCACTTTTTTTTATCACTTTTTTTATCACTTTTTTTCACTGTACTCATTATTCTAGTCAACAATTCCTTTCTCTTAATAAAAAACAGAATTATTTTGTCGTTCCAATTCTCGCTATCAGCCTGTATTTGTTTCACTTCTTCCGTCCCCTGTTACAGTTGTCCATGCTCCTAGCTACTTGAAATTTCGACTTATTCCGCCCTTCCGCCCGCCGTCTCGCAATCAATATGTTCTTCCCTTGTCGATCCTGTCTTTTATATCTTAATTTCATTTGCCTTTTCGCGTTTGTAGGCCTATTCATATCAAACATTATTGCGATCTCATTTAACACAATATTATCCAACACCTGTTATAATCCAGTCTCTGTGTAACAACCTCCGACTTTGACTCCCTCTTCTAGTCTCTACATTGTGCATTGCCTCCTTCAGCATTGTTTTTGTATATTGAGAACAAGAGCAGCGACAATAAATGTCATTGCATTAATCCTTTTTCAATTTGGCCTGGTTCTGAATACCTTCATGGACTCTCACTGTCGGTTGTTGGTTTATGTACTAATTAACCTTTCATCCATCTACATACAATCAACTGCTATAGTCTTTAGAAGCTCATCATCTTCAACCAGTTTTCTCTATCAAATGCCTCAGTATTCTCATTACCGCCATTGCCTTTCCAGTAGCCATTCCTATCCTGACCCCAATTGAGTTTTTTCAATTACTTCCGTTGTCTTTCTCTCAATCCTCTTTATTAGTATTTTGAGCATGGTCGTTGATTCATGCAGTATAAGGCTGATAGTCACTACACTCAATGGCATATACATGTACTTCCTTCAAAACCCATCATTAATATCTGTTGTTCTAAATTAATGTTAATTTAAACAATGTTAGGCTAAATACCGTAGGCTACATTTTAACGGGCTGCTGAAGACAAGCGGTCATTTTTCCCGCACCTACGATTCAAGCAAATGATGTTTTTCCATCTCCGTTTGCATGACATATTTTTGGTGCGTTAAAAGTGCAATATACATACATACATACATACATACATACATTTTTTGCGGGGGGAGGTTCGGGATTTGCCTCCTTAACTAACTTTATCTTGACGCCACTGATGTACATGGCAATGTTTTTTAAAGTAACTTTTAGGTGTTCGTCAAAACACCTCGTTCGGTGTGCATCTTGTGCCAAGTAATAATCATGTTCAAAATAATTTTCTGACCGGCAAACATCGTTGTGGCAGCTTGCACGCTCCTTCACGCTGATCCCTCAGGCTCTCTGAGGGATCAGCGCAGGGCTACATTAGGAGAATCATTTGTTTCTATTGTCTGCATTGTCCCTATGCTCCATCATTTCATCCCTATGCAATTTTGTGCGCATTGCCTATTTGCAACAAAAAATCGATGTAATTAAACATAGGTTTGTAAAGAAAGACAACCATTTTTGGATATAGACCCAGGCCTACTAACGTTGGAATAAATTTTCGTCTCTAGCCCCCCCCCTCCCCGCCCTTTCCGCTTAGGAGTCAGTGGCGTAACTACATGTACCGGTGGGGCATGGCGGGGCTGCTCCACCATATTAAACGACTGCCCCCCCCTCTGCTGCCCCTTCAGTTGTCGAAACAGGTAGTATTTTTTGCTTGGAGTCACAAACACATGAAGTGCAAACCAGGCAGTGCTCAAGGCGTTAACTCGTGAGTCTAAATAGTTTGTGAGCAGGCTGCGTTCTTGCGGTTGGATGCGAGTGTGTGCGATTCGATGATAAAGATGTCACGGACAAAAACTAGGTCACATTAAATGTTTTGGTGTCAACTTATTGCCACCCCTGCGCATAAGCTTGCCCCACTATTTGCCCCCCCGCACCCCCACTTGGAAGAGTCTAGTCACGCCCCTGTCGTGATTCGTGAGTCCGATCCTGTGTTGACGATCCCCCGCCACGTTTTAGACTACTAGATGTCTGTTGCAGTTGGGCCTGCAATAACTCCATGCACATCGGAGTAAAATACGTGGTATGCAGTCCAGAGCTCCTCGGGTGCATCGAAAGTGTTTTCTTTGGGGCGTTTAAGGACGGAGGCCATAATAAAGGCTATGTAAAAACTACGTGCTTACTGGCATTATGCTTGCAGCAAGCTGGCCATACACCACTACGCGGAGCGCAGTGGTGCATAATGTGGGCATGGCGGCGGGAGGCGTGGCGTGGTGACGGGATCCTATTGCGTGGAGTGGTAATGGGGTTGGTTGGGGGGAGAGGAGAAGTTTACAATATCAAAATTATTTGCTAATTTAGAAGTTATTAGATTGTGGGGACGGAGTGGGAAGGGAGGTCGCAAGGGGATGAGTCCGGTGTGGGATGAGGGGGGAAGGTGGGAAGAGGGAGTTGGAAGAGAGTGGGGTCGCCCGGGTGGGGATGGAGGTGGGGGAGAGGGAAACGGGGAGGGGAGTGGGATTATGGGGTCGAACGTAACAATCGTCCTAGGACAGGATCCACAGTCTAGAAATGAATTCCGTCTAAACAGCGCTAATAGCGCCGTTGCGGTTAGCCGCTATCGTTAGATGCGCAAAGAAGAGGAAACTATATATACAGAGTGAGTCAAAATAATAACCCCCTAGCGAAAGCACGATAACTCAGTGAATAACTACGTTTTTTGTTTGATTTTTGCAGGGATTGTAGAGGAGATCATTTGCAACAAGGCCACCAACTTTCATGTGCAAATTCCAATTTTTGCCACAGTTATGAGAGTTTTTGTAAAAAGTTTAAATATCTAGTCAACCACGGCATTTGAGCATTGTAAAAACCTATCTTAAAAAGTTTTCCGTGATTTAGGCTAGAGCAATGATTCCCTTTGGATTGTTTGGTGGCCCTGAAAAGGGCCGATTTGTTCTCTGACTGACTAAAGCTGATGCTAAAAGTGACCGCCATATGCGTTGACGCACGCCTTGAATCTGTTCCTGAAAGCAAGAACGGCGTGGTTGATTGGTGCCTGCGGCAAATCAGTCCAGATCGCGTCCAGTACCGTCTTGAGTTCTGCCTTGTTCTTCGGCTTTGGTTGGTAGATTCGGTACCTTTCAAGCATCGCTCCCCA
>JAQIWG010001496.1:0-24245 GCA_034695025.1 Chamaedrilus cognettii
CGGATTTAATGGTGGTTCAGGATTTAGCCTGTGCAAAAAGGTGGGTTAAATCCTGAACCACCATTAAATCCGTGTTGGAGAAACCAGCCCTGATCAGTGCTGGCATGATTACATCATATCGTGATTGATATACATGTAATCAACCAGTTAGCACCAAATAAATAACTATCCACACCGCTGTGTCTGTCTGTCTATCAGTGTTTCCAAATAGCTCTCACATTTTTCGTACTGCTCTGTGCTTATACACCGTCGTTTTAAACCTGTCAACTTAAGTCGTCAAACTAAACTTTACGCTCTTTTCATGACTGTCGTTAAGGTATGATTTACTTTTAAACTATTTTTGTAATGATAACAGCTTGGTAATTTATGTGACTTGTAGGTCTGCGCAAGGCATAGTTTATGAGCACGGCTGGCTTTTGACATTTCTCGTGACTGCATTTGCCATGGAACGATTGTGTGGTTGTCTAAATGTAGGCCTGTTACCACAAGCTGCTTCGTTCTGATGTACAATAAACCTGTCTTCGAGTTTTAACTTTCAGCCGATTGATGGACGTTGCTAGAGCGTTTCGTAATTATGTTCCAAAAGCGCGATGCCGCTTCGACAATTTTTTAGTCGTAAAAAATCCCAGATTGCAAGTTTTGTCGTAGAGAAATATTTGGCACTTATCCTGGTAAATTTGTTAAATTCTAGTTGCACGGCCGATTAGGGCACGGAATTGTAGTAGCCTACGTTACGCCTAGGCCGAATCACATTTTAACGCACCGGCGGGCTGTAGATTTATATTCCTACATGTAGCCTACATGCAATTGCACCCGTGTCGCCGCGGGTATAGAACTTAAAGTTCGCTTAAAGTTAACGGCATTCACCCAGTTAATAAGAAATAGGTTGCTTAAAAACAACCGGCGAACCGTCGTTTAAGAAAGAGTGTGAATAGGAAATCAATGGGTTGAAATGACCCGCGGGAGAAAAATTACCTTTACGGATTCGAGACTTTGAGACTTTGCGTTCCTGGGTCATCTATAGAAGTCATTTCTAGCGATTTGCTGATATAGTTAAGGAATACAAGGTTTGTGAAAAAAAAGTTTTTGAAGTGTGCAAGATACAAGCCCTCGTCGGATACTTTAGTTAAAATGCGTTAGCAAGATGGCGATATTTTGAAGCGTCTTTCATAATTTTTCTTCGCCATAATGCAGCAAAACCAATGTGGTATTGAATGTTGAAGGGGGACAGCTGTATTGTCTGCCTTAGAATATTCCAGGTCTAATAGATTGTCACCGACTGTGGAGTGTGATATTGTGTTGTGTGTATATTGTGTTGTGTGTATATTGTGTTGTGTGTATATTGTATTGTGTGTATATTGTGTTGTGTGTATATTGTATTGTGTGTATATCGTGTTGTGTGTATATTGTATTGTGCAGTATATCTGTCATATAACTGTACACCCCCCCTCGCCCGCAAGCCGGGGAACTCACTCATAACCCAGGGCTTCCCGGGCGAGTTTAAAAGACGACTAAAGAAGGGGCAGCGATTCTTAGCTTGGTAAAGCCGAGGCCGAGACATTGCATGAACTGGAATAGTCTTCGTTACTACACACGGCCCTCAAATTCCTAAAACAGCAAAACTCAAGTTCCCAAAACACCACCACCAGGGAGCGGTTCTGTGATGGCTAGAAGAGCCATCACAGACAAAGAGCCGCTCCCTGGTGGTGGTGTTTTGGGAATTTCCTTCCGTCATTTATGCCATAATGGGTTACGTTCGATGCTGTCCTGCAACACAGATAGGCTGCGGCACTATTTAAGAGAATAGCTTAAGCTGCCAACATTGCAACCAAGCTGCACGCGCATTCCACTAGTTCTCATACCGTCTCCAACATTTAGCGCCAACATTCACCCCAAAAGGGCTACCGATTCTGTTTTCCTATACAAAACTCATGGGGTCGTGTGGTTTTCTCAAAGTCTTGGAATTGATCGAATTCGCTTCCCACGGAGCAATCAATATGCAGTAGTTACACTTGGCGTCTTTGTGTTGAAAGTTCAGTCACGGTTGTGTAGAAGCGGGTCATGACTCTCCTTTATATTCGGTTAGTATGCACACCGGCTGCGATCGTGTGACCTGAGGATATGGCGGTCCGAGTCTGGGTTGTGGGGCAGAGGCGGCGCTACGGGGGGGATAAGCGGGACATAGCCACCTCAACTCAGAAAGTTACCCCTCCCCACAAGCTCCCCCACTTTTTTAAGTACCTCTTGTTTGAAATCAACTTTGTTGTGATTTTAAAACCTGTAGCAAGGGAGTTAGCCCCTTCGACTCAGAAAGTCAGCCCCCTCACCTTTTTGGTTCGTGACTTCTGTTCCGAGAGGAAAACTGCCTTGCAGATCAAGCCTCCTCTTAAGCTAGCCCCCCCACTTTTTCTTTTGTTCCTTTTTGACCCCTCCCCCCAAAAAAACAACTCCTGGCGCCACCCCTGGTTGTGGGGTCACGGGGTGATTAATCTATAACAGTGGAGGCTGTCTGGTGTTTTATGGTCTAACGGTGGTTTATTGTTGTTGAAGAAATTTTGTGAGCTGCAGAATACCATGGAGCAAAAATGGAATATCCCTAGATTATGGGTATCTCAGCCAAAAATATCCCTAGATTGCATTTTTGACAAAACTATCCCCGTATCCCATTATAAAATGTGTCATTTAATTCTATTTAAAAAAATAATATCCCCAGATATCTGGGGATTGCGTTAAATATCAGATCCATCAGTCACTGCAATATCCCAAAATCCTGTGATATATCCCTAGCAGCGGCATCGCTGCACTCAAGTGCTTTTCGGTCAAATTGATGTTTTTCGACGTTGCTTGTGGTTCGTATTTTTGTATTTTTGTTCATAAAGGAGATAGAAATGTACTTTGTACACACGTTAAAACGTAACATTTGAGAGACAAAAATTCTTTGTACTGCGTCCATGTTGTTTTCGGTTTTTAATTAGTAACAGTCTGATAATTTTCGCAGGTAATTTTTTTTAATTTAAGAACTTCTGAGCACCTCTAAGAACCTCTAAGAATTTAAAAGTCTTAACTTTTCTGGTTTCATATCTCTCAAGACAGTTCTAAAATGTCCGATTGTACCAAATAGTTTGATTTAATCGCCGGCAACGCCTGTCCTGTCATTTCTGTGCTCAGACCAACGCAGACGGAAAATGTCGCAGCCACCAACAAGCTCACCGACGATCGATCGCTCACCTCACCGCCTACGTCATCGCCCCATGACGTCACATCCACGTCACAGGTCAGGGACAAAGAATTTTAGTTGCTGTCAGATGAATTGTTTATGGTTTCTTAAATTGTATACTTAAGTAGGATTTCACAAACGTTCTACAATTTTTTCCTTGGATCAAAATGTGATCCTTAGGCGTTAAATCAATGTAGTTGAATTAACTTAAAGTTGATAATTAAATTCACTCAAGTAGGATGTCATAAACGTTCCATCCTTTTTTTCCTTGGGTCAAAATGCAGTCCTTAACACCTCATTGGTTTTGCTGCATCATAGTGAAGAAGAATAATGAAAAAGGCTTCAAAATCGTGCCGTGCCAGACAGACCATGCCAGACAGACTCGTCGAGGTTCGCTGCGTGTCGAGGAGGCTGGAGTGGATGCTTTGCTAGCAAAGTCTCAAAGTCGTAAAGTTGCCAAGTCCCAAAGTTCCGAATTTCCAAAGTCCCAAAGTCGCAAAGCCGCAAAATGCATTTTAACTAAAATATCCGACTAGTTAAGTTAATTAGGAGGATTAAGTAGGATTTCACGGACGTTCTACCATTTTTTCCATGGATCAAAATGCGTCCTTAAATGTTCAATCAATCCTTGTCGCAGGCGGCACTCAGACAGCGCCTCAAGTGGACCCCGAACACCCCCCGCCATCACGACTCGGAGGTCCCCGGGGACCTTTGCGCTTTCTTTGGGCACCCCCTCAACGCGGCGAGCCACGCCGGGGCCAACGGGGACGGGTTGGCCCTTCTGCACGAATATCGGTCGCTGCCCGCCATCAACGGCGAAAAGTACGAACTGGGAGGAGGCGTGGGAGGCGCGACTATGGGTCTCTCCAGGTGCGTATATTGTTTTCGATGCGGCTATTTTATTGTGATTTTGTTGGTGTTTTTGAATTTTTGGTCCAACAGCCGCATTGAAAGTGGCCTACTTTGCTTCAATGTGGGTCATTTTGTTGTTTTTTTTGCTGGTGTTTTTGTACTGTTAGTCCAACAGCTGCATTGAAATTTGCTCATTTATACTCAAAATTTACATTTTTCAATGCGAGTAGGCCTATTTTTTGTGTTTCTCTTGGCATTTTTGTGTTTTTGGTTCAACAGCGAGTTGAAAATGGCCTAAATTGAAGAACCCTGTATTGAATAAATAATTTCATGCTGGATTTCTAGATTACATCATTCGCTGCATTTATTTGCAGTTTTAAGCAATTGTTCTGTACTGATATGCTGCAGGGCATAGTTTAACATACAGTTGCACATAATGTGTATTATAATGTGTTATTTGTGAAATCTGATGTATTGCCGTTTAATTTGTGCCATAATAGGGGCAGTTATTCAGTCATTGGCAAAGCCGCATAGCTCTGCCAGTGGCTGTCACAGGGAATGCGTCCCTCTCTAGCTGCCCTTATTACTTCATGCCTATGCCGATTGATGCCTGTATTTCTGCATTGTCTTGTCTTGAAGTAATAAAGATGAAGAGAAAAAAAAATAGGAAAAAAAAGTGCAGCAAGAATTTGAAATGACATTGTGAGTTGAAAAGTGCCTCGTGGGCCCTTTCTTTCTACGCCTCTGGCCATGTAACCGTGCTGATATATTTTGCGACGAATTTGTCGGCCCCGGGACTTGAATCCAGGTCTCTGGACTCTCTGTCCGACGCCTTAACCATTGCATCACAGTGCTTTTTTTGTGGTGTAGTGGTAATGCAGGATTTCCATTATTATCGGTTGTTTTTGTTAGGTTCGATGGAGCGCGGAGTATAGACGCCCAACTGGAGCGCTGCTCCGCCTCGCTGGCCGCGCGCTTGAACGATTCCCTATCGGCGAGCTTTCCTCCCAGACCGGACTTTATCCGCGGCCTGGAGTCCACTCAGCATCCGTACTCGGACCGACCGGATCATGTAAGGGTGGAGCGTGAAAGCAGTCCGGAGGTGGACAAATTCTTTGCCAAGTCGAATTCAATCCGAACAGAGCGGAGAGATAGCATGTTGGTGAGTCATGGAGATCTGTCACCATTAAATTAATTATTAGTCATATGGAAAAATATAGTCGTATAATAGCTGAAAAATGACTTTACTTTTATATTTATCATGAATACTGACATATTTGATATATCCGAAAGTGACTACGACACACCATGAAATATGCCATACATCAGAAAGTAAGCCATTGTCTTCTTCACAGTTCTGCCACATGGCAGGTCTTTGGAGTCCAAACCTTCCAAGTAGCCGATCTTCGACCCTTCTCTTCATCTTCGCATGCGATTCCTTCTCAAGCAGGTCGTCTATCGTACCAATACGTGGCCTTCCCGGTCCACTCTTCGCAGGCTAATGTACTCTAGGCATACTTTTTTCGATTTAAGTTAATTTAATAGTATCTTAGTTTTTAGCTATATATTTAGGTAGCATTGTGTGTCTTTATATACCCTTTTAGATTTTGTCTGTGTTCTGTAATGGCTGGAGTATATTCTACATTATGACAGTATTTTAGACAATGCGTTTTTAATTGTTTTGTTCAGAAGGATTGTAAATTGTGATTTGTATGAAAATAGAGCAGTTATTACGCAAAAAATCGATATTTTAATTATTTTCTGTTTAATTTTTGAAGAACATCAATGATCGTCCACCAACTATACAAATCTCAATGTCTTCGTCTCCGCGAAAATTCAACGATCCAACAGTCTCACCCTCCCGCTACACCACCCACCCAGCATTCAACGGACTCAACTCCCTCCACTACACAATTCCCTCTGACGTCATCGATCACAACCACAACTCTATTCTCGAATCGGACGACGCGAGGTATCAGATGATATCCGGCTCTCAGTACGCCACCCCGCCCTCTGCAGGAATTTCCGACGCTCCCGGGGAATTCCTTGATGTAAGCCACGCGCTATTGGACGACACGGACGAACCGGGGGCGGGGATCCAGCCCGATTACGCGGCGAAACAAAAAAACCACGAACATTTCACGGGGAATTATTTCGATCAGGAAATCCTCGTTCGGGGTCAAGCAACAGCCCTGCCTTCCATAGACGTGCTGCGGAAAAAAAACCCGCGTAGGCCGCGGGGAACCGGGAACAAACGTGGGCAGCCGAAGACTGACTGCGATGGAAATATCGTCGAGAAGATTTCACCAAAACGAAAGCGTTCACCATCGAAAAAGCAAATTGCGGCGGACATCTCTGCCGCTGCGGCTGCGGCCACCGCAGCCGCGCTCGACTATTCAAGGAATTCGGATTTCCCGCTCGATTACGCCGAATCTCCAGAGCCCGGGGAGGTGTTTGCGAATGCCGTATTCAACGGGATATGGGACGCGGAGGGAATGGGCGGGGCTCCGACATCCGACGGATATCTGATGTCGCAATTTGCGGCCGCCGCGCAGTGTTCGCTCGACGCGGCTGCGGCCAGGAAATTTAACTCGCCCGCCAACGGGGGCTATAATTCCGGACGGGTTTTTCCCGACGACGGATTCGCAATGTCTTTTTTGGATCATCGCAACGAAGCGGACGGGTGGAACGCATATGATTTCCGACAGGATTCCGGGGCTTCCCGGAACGCAAAGCAGCCGGAGGCGGAAATGTCCGACGCGGCGTGGATGTCGCTGCTTAACGGGATCTCGATTCCGTCAAATAACCCGGGTGACCCTCGAACGCATCCGACCGGGGAATTTACATCCGAACTCAATTCTTCTGCCCACGTTATCCAGTCTTTGGAGAGGGGCGACGCGCCCGATGCAGAAATGGGTATTTTGCCGAGCGTTGCTCCGCCAATTTTACGCGAACATTTTAACGTCTCTGCTAACATTGCCACCTCTGCTTCCATAAAAGAAAGCACGCCGAAAAGACGAAGATCCTCGAAGAAGTACGAAGAGGGCGTCACAAAAAATGCCAGACGCCGACGAAGCAAGGCTTCAATTCAGAGCGCCATCTATCCTACAAACGACTCACAAAAGCAGTTTGCGGATTCGTTTGCCGTGTGGCAAAACGCCACCGCTGCCTCGGCATCTTCGAATATTTACTGCGAACCCACGACGCCTCAGTACGATCACACTGAACAGCGACATCCCGGCCTCGAACCGAGTTCTCAGCCCGTTGTTATGCGACACGGAGCAGCGGCAGCGGCTCCACAGAATTTTTCCCCGCATCCGCACCAAACCGCGCTTCTTAATGGGGCTTTCCCGACAAACAACGCCGCCTCAGAAATTCCCGGCGAATCGCCGGCCATGTTTAACGCGTGGAGGAACTTGCAGTATCAGCATCAGCTGGGGGGTCAGTTTGCCCCCAACAGGCAGCAGCAAACCCCCCCAATTTCCCACCCCCATCTTGAAAATTCTAGGCCGCCATCCGTGGTTACTTCGATGATGAGCCACAGGTCAGGGCTATCCCCTGGATTGGCCTCCGGGCTTCTAACTGGCCAAAGCCCTGGACCGCACCCTGGATTACCCTCCGGACCGCTCCTTAGGATGCCATCTGGGCTACAGCCTGTATTTTCCTCCGGTCCACCCCCTGGGATGCCACCTGGATTAGACCCTGGATTACACCCTGGATTACACCCTGGCTCCGCGCCTGGATCCATCCCCGGAGGAACCCCATCCAGCCTCTTTCATCCGTTCGTTTCCCAAAGCAACCACAGGCCGCAGACGAATCCGGCGATGATGCAGTCCTCCGGCATTCCGCCGCTTCCGTTTCCCCTTCCGGCCGTTCCGCCGGGGTACAGACTAGTGATCACACACAGGCCTCTGCCAGCAGCACCAGGGGAGGCCCTCACACAGCCTCAACAGGTCTGACATCTCTAGCGGTGTTCAAACATAATTTATATTGAGCATTTTGTCTGACATAGCCACTGCAGTGACTACACCACAGCGAGGCACTGTGTTGTAGTTTTTACATGTACTTAGTTATGTTCATGCTGTATTATGAACACTAACTGCTTTCATATTGTATCATGGTTCTGTTTTAATCGTGCTTGAATCGCTGAAGAAAATGTATTAGGCTAATGTAGTAACCTATAAGTGGGCCTACAGAAAATTAAGTTTTGTAGTTTACGTAGTGAAAAAATTTACTCCTGAGCGCTTAATTTTTGGTGTCCCTCATTTGAATAAAGAAAATCTGGCAAGTCTATTACGCACACGGAAATCGTTAGGCTTACAAGTATATGAAATTTGAGAGAGATTTTCCGGTCCCTGTCAGTGCTAACTCCTAGTCGGACATTATAACTAAAATGCACTTTGCGACTTTGTGAATTTGCGACTTTGCGACTTTGCTTAGCAAAGCATCCACTCCAGGCTCCTCCTCGACACGCAGCGAGCCTTGACGAGTTTGTCTGGCATGGCGCTATTTTGAAGCCTTTTCATCATTTTTTATCACTGTAATGCAGCAGAACCAATGAGGTATTAATTGAATCAGTGTATTATATTGGTGTATCAGTGTATTGTTCTGCAATTCGATCATGTGTACTACTTTACTTTATCGCGCATTTATTTGCCACTATATGTATTGCGTATTGCCCCTTTGCAGGTCACAAAGATGGTCATAGACCACCCTTAGAAATCTTGTTTTTCCTATTTGCTATACTTTAGCTATATTGTTTATTAATTTTCCACTTCATTCCAGGTCACCCAGTTGATCATCGATCACCCCAGCTACTCTTCCGTATCCTCCGCCGACCTCGCCCGCCCCTCCTCCACCGGATCCCCCGCCGTGGTCTCCACCACCCCCACCGCAGTCGTCCGATGTTCCTTCAACGCCGAACTGCCGCCAAAGTTTCCGCCTAATCAGCCCCCCACGGCAGCGATGATATCTCCTGTGACTTCCGCGAAAGAAATGGGACCGGTGCGTCCGAGCACGCTAGATTTGCATAATGTTCTGGCCCCAAGTGTATCGTCCAGTGTATCATTGAATGTATCATCGAATGTTTCATCGAATGTATCGTCAAATGTATCATCAAATGTATCGTCGAGTGTATCATCAAATATATCATGGAATGTTTCATCATCATCGTCATGTGAGAGAATGGTGGTTTCCTCTTCCCTAACAGATTCTCTCGGCGGAGAAATAAAGCACGAAAAAGTATCGCCGATTTCCGTGGAGGGCTGCAAACCCTCGTCAATCGGGGATATATCCGCGAGCGAAAACAACCTGCAGACCCCATCGCATGGAAAATCAACCATCGGACATGCCTTATCCGCGTACTCCGGGTCGGTGGAAAACAAACCGTGCGTTTCTCCCGTGGAAGACATTCTTGCTAAATCCATGAAGGAGGCCCAGCTCATTCAATATGACTCCAGATACATACATTCTAAGCCGCCAATTCTCACTCCCACCGGAACACCCGCTCCGCAATACTACTCTGATTCTTCCACCGCCGCCGGATACGTATCCTCCACAAACAAATCCGATTTTCCATCCCCGATGGTGAAGCAATCCGTCCCGACTCCGACCGGCGGAAGCGGAAATGGAGATCCTTGGCCGGAGCGGCCGTTTTACCACCCGAAGCGGAGCCGGAACGCGGAGTCGGCCGGGTATTCCACCCTTCCAAGCAGTGCGGCTTCTTCCGCCTCGGAGCTGTGCATGAGCAGCTGGATAGAGGAGCAGGAGCTCGTGTCGCCCATGTCCGCGAGCAGGGGAGGACAAAAGAGTTTCTCCTCCCCCGAGGATAACCCCCCGCAGGTCAGCAAGATGTCGGTAATTACGAATGATAATTTATTCGTCAGATGGCATGTTTGTAAAATAACAGCGAAATAATATCCAAGCCGATATCCTATTGCGTCATTGCAAGTCCAGGGATTAATAGTCTAGAGGGCTTTACAATCCTAAGACTCGATTTCATAGTCGTTCCTCGACTTCTACCTCGACTCCTACCTTGACCTAGTAAGACAATTTAACAGCAGCCCATAACGGCCATTCAAAACAGCTTTTTGCTTAGTCTATTTGAATTAGTATACTGCATCGTTATATTAACGTGACGTCATAGATTTCAAGGAAAATGATTTTCTGTTTTCACTGATTTTTAATTATAGTGATTTCCTTGTGGAAATAATTTGCGCCTTTAAAATTTTCGAATAATAATAATAATAATAATAATAATGATTTCACGTCCGTTTCATAGTCTGGCGACCATATCGGGGACGCCCTCCTGGCAACACAGGCATCATCCCTAGTCCACCCAGGCTGAGATGACACCAAGGCCAAGAGGGAGTAAATTTAGAGTTTTGTCGAACGGCAGTTATGGGCCACTGTTAAATTGTCTTACTAGGTCAAGGTAAGAGTCGAGGTAGAAGTTGAAGAACGACTATGAAATCGACAGTAAATATACAGGAAAAGTAATGAAACAGCTAATTCACTACACAGCACACGTTACTGAAACAATAAATTCACTACACATCAGCAAGCGTCATGGCTGTGACAGCAAGAACAGTTCAGTCTTCAGTTTAGTTCCAGTAGATTTCCAGCGTAGGCGCCAGCCTCGTCTCCAGTATGAGTTTATGTATTCTTATTCGTGCAAAAAGTGTGGCAAAGATTCACACCAATACACATTTTTTCAAATAATAAGTAAATGAGTCAATTTATTATAACTCGGCGATATGATGTCTTGCTAATCTTGCTTGATAATCTTCTAAACCGCTTTTCCTACAAAACGGATTCGGCTCATTGAATCCGATTCATTTGAAATGGCTGTCAAATGATTCATTTGAAATGGATCACAGCAATTTTTTTTCCTAAAAACAATTTCCGGTAGAAATTGACCTTTGTTGACTCCGTTATGCAGTTTACCTCAGTCGATGGGGGGCACGCTCCGGGAATAATTAGCCCGGCGGTGAAGCGGCTGAATCATCGTCGGTTGTCGTCACCCAATGGCGTGAGACGCGTGACGTCATCGCGCAGTCGCACGTCGCACCACAAGGGAAGCCACATCTCGTTCATCCCAAAGATGTAAGTGATGATGCGCTGCTATCCATGTGCTTTGTTTTTTTGTTTTTTTGTAGTTTAGGGACCGTGTGTAGCACACAACGGCTATATACAGTCCGGTTCTGTGCAAGAGAGCCGGCACAGAACCACTCTCTCTATTCTTTAGTAACCTCTTGCGACTCGCCCGGTGAGCTCTGGGCTGCAAGCCAATTCTTTGTTCCCCGGCCTGCAGGGGTTATATACGGGTGCAGGTGCGCTACTAAGTGTGAACCATTAAGGTATAGTTACATAGACACAGCATGGTTTTATTTGGTGTGATTTTTTCAAGCGATCTCAAATCTTCTTGTGGATTTAACGCTGGTAATTTTTTTTATTAAATACTCTTTGAATGAGGTGCAAGCTTTTGAATCACAGACAGTTTATTGCATGATTGAAATTAAAATTCAAAAATTTTGTCAACGTTCTTGCGTTGTTGTAGAGAGCCTGACGAAAGTGGATTTGAGTTTTATCTGGAAGCTCCGATATCGGCCAATCCTAGAGTGGATGAGGATAGGGTCACCTACGTCAACAAAGGTACGCATTACGTATCAAACTTCATTAAGGCGATTGATTGCTATGGGTTGTTTTTAACCTCACATTGGTAAGTAGGGTTGCCAGACGTCCCTTATTTTAAGGGACGCCTAAATTATGCCTGTTTATTTTGCTAGACCCACTTTGTTGCATAATTACATTTTAATCTATTAATTTTTACATTAAAATCGATGACGGTGATTAATTTTCATGCGTTTATTTATGTACGAAATTTATTTTAGGCTATATAGTTTGGCAAAATATCTTCGCGAAAAAATTGCAACCGGCTGAATTTTTTTGGTGTCGCTTATTTGTATGACAGGAATCTGGCAAACCCGTTGGCAGGCTGTTGCATTATGATGCATGAGATAAGCTTAAGTACTAGTTGAGGACTGTGATTTTTGTTAGCGAGGTTAGGCATTGGCATTTTGTGCTCAAAGCGAGTCAATGCGTGGCAGTGTGTGTAGTTTGAGGGATGACAGTTTGACCTGATTTCTATTCACGACAGTGTTCACAAACTAACGGATCACTGGGCAGCCATCATAATGCCTAATATATATGCAATATATATTAGGCGAAGATATGTAATATATTACGTAATAGATAGCCAATAAGTTAGAGGATTTGTTCATGTTTATGGGGTTTAAATTTTTGTTGACAGGACAGTACTATAGTCTCGTGTTAAATTATCGCCCTCTCGATCCGACCGCGGCAAAGCGCACTGCTATGAAGGTAAAACAATCGTGTTCTTTGTACTTTTATTTATTTATCTTACAACGTTTAAAACAAATGTTAGTTGTTTTTAATTTTGTATTGTGGCAAATTGTTTTTATGTAGTATTGTACACATTTGCTCAAGTTGACCATTTCAATAAATAGCAAGACATTCGCAAAGTTTGATATAGGATTAGGTTTTTTTAAAAGAGTTTTGCATACATGTATATCTTTTGTAAAGGTAAAGGAAGAAAACAGCAAAAAGTTGAAAAAATATGTTTGACCATTATTTTAAACAATGTGTATCCGTTTTGTCAAATTGTCACCCAGAAATTTCACACCAAAAATTGCACCAGAAATTGCGCGTCAAAATCAGAATTGTGCGGTTGTATAGTCGATAGTGATGGTGATGTTTCGTGGACGACAACCGCCAGAGGAGGAGCTGAAGACTTGGGAGTTCTGGCACGGCAGACAGCAGAGCTACAAACAGAGGGTCCTCGACATAGGTGGATTACTTGACTCGGAAACGAATAGTATTTTATTTCAGACACACCTAGAATAATTTACACGCAATGACTATTTAAAATCTCGTTTTACTCTAAAAGCTCCTTTAATGCAGCCATTTTGAATATTGTGTCAGACTATTGCTCTTCAACATCTGGATGTTCTATGCAACTGCTATAGCCATGTGTACATCGTTGTACATTGTACATCGTAGAATGACCGCAGTCATTTCTATAGTGCGTGTTTTATCGCTTTCCATAATAGTGTGCTTTACATAGGATATGCATTGGTCTAAATTGATATGCTTATATTTTGCTATTCTTTGAACATTTTGTTACGTTATTCGTGCTGCTGTACATAATATCTCTTCGTGATTTTTAACAATTTTATTTTTGTCGAACAACGGGCAATGAGTGTCGTTGTACTGGCTTCAGACTCCAAGAGCCGAGGCTCTATGCCGACCAGCCTGGACGAGATCGCCTTTAACGCCGTAGCTGTTGGCTGGAACCCACAAGAGTCCCCAGTGACGGTAGGTCATCTGATCAGAATAAGTATTGTAATCAGAAATGATAGAGCGAGGAGCTGTGGTGTAGTGGGTAAGGCGTTGGACTTCTAGTCCAGAGGACCTGGATTCGAGTCCCCATGCCGGCAACTATGAAACCATGGCGTTACAGGCCCTTCAGCAAGGTTGTAAAACACACAAGTGCCGCTGGCTGATAATCATCATCCAGGATAATTTATTATCGTGGTTGGCGACAGGAAGAGCATCCGGCAGTAAAAACCCGGCTCCAATATAAGCATCTAACCCGTGTTAACATGGACCCGATGTTACAGGCTTGCTGTAGCGCATTAGAATGGACGTTAAGAACGGTGATAGTATTATTTTTATTATTATTTTGATCAGAAATGAACATTTAACTGTTTCGATTCTGACCGACGGAGATGTTGTAGCTATTTTTGGATTGCGTAACATATTTTTTAAAGTAAAACCGTGCACAATCTATGCCTTGGTCATTTCTGAAAGTGTCCTTTTTCATACATCCTCTATGATCCACACATGTGCCAAGACGGGATGGATTTGTGCCATGCTGCCTAAAGAATATCGGCCATCTTTTTTTTTTGGACCAATGTATTTTTGAGTGGTGTGCGATAGTGTAATTTGTTTCTATTGACTGCAGATATAATTGAAGCCTGATCTAGTTTTTAAAATGGGTCATGATTGGTTGCAGCTAAACGTGGCTATCAATTGTCTGAGCACGGACTTCAGCCATCAGAAAGGAGTCAAGGTTAGTTTGAATTTTGTCTGAATGTTTGCCATGGCATATGTTTTTATATCTTCTGCATTATTCAAAGAGTTCAGAGTTCCCTGATAAAAAATCGGAATTGTATTATGCGTGCTCCATATAAAAGTGGCGTAGTGCTATTCACGAGCGTTAGAAAATTGTGTAGACCTACGCCACGAAGGTCGATTTTAGCGTGTAATGCTACACCCTGTACATGCCTGCCCATATAAAGTAAGGCAAGTTGTCAGAAAACCTTATTTTTGGCATATCAACGTTAACTTCAACTTTCAACTTTTCTACTGCATTCCACCCTAATGGATGATTATTTGCAGGGCTGACGAAATTAAGCACCTTGGCCAAGGGTGCACGAAGTGACTCGAAATCTTTTGCCGCGGCCGGGTGTCTGAAGTCCGCAGCCAATGCCAATCCGAAGTTCGCGACTTAGACCACTCGGTACTTGCAAAGCAGACATTTGTGTGTGTTGACGTAGAGCTAATAATGAATTTTCTGTAAGTAAAATGGAAAATCGCAGATAATTACGATGATGTACAATCTGCAATGCTAATTTTATGTGATTGCAGGGAAACCCGTTGCACATTCAGATCGATTCATTCGAAGATGAAAACTCACCGTACCCAACGCATCGCGCGTACGCGCAAATCAAAGTCTTCTGCGACAAAGTAAGTCCACGATGTTAAATGATATTATAATCTTATATAGAACTTTATTCGCCACGAAGGCAGTAAAAAACAAACAGTGTATAACAATATCGCAGTGTACAGAATCCACGACAGTTCGGACTAAACGTGCCATATTAAAGAGATTAGACAAAAGCAAGCTAATTACGCTAGGCTACCTAACAGTGCTAACCTCGGCAGATAAAACGCTAAACAATGTTCTTATGACGATTGTCGTTTTTCTTCGTTAATCTAAATTTATATAATCAAGTCTCTGTTAATTTTAACGAAATAAATAATGGCCATTGATAGCTTTTTGCACTAAAGGATGTGTGAAAGAAATCGATCCAGATTTTGACAGGTGCTTTCTCTCTTGCGATTCCTCTCCATTTCCACTAGATATTAATCAACGTTGATTTTACTCTAGTTTACTTTACAATAAAAAATCTGATTATTATCATTATTATCTGTAGGGCGCAGATCGAAAAGCACGAGAAGAAGAACGGAAGAGATCGAGAAGCGTCGATCTGGGTAGACTAGATTCGAACATCTATTTGAATTATGCTGTTTTCTTTATTTATGTTTACTCTTTTTTTTGTTTCTTTTGTAAGCTTACTTCATTCAAGATAAGCATATGAAACTTGTGTAACCACAATATGATCGTTATTGTAAAACATGAAATTTTGCTGCACTTAATTTTTGCATTTTTTTAAACTGCATATATGACTTCAGCAGCCTTATTTTTGGTGTGTAATTTTTGTGTGTGCTGATTGGCGAAATTCACCTAAATTACATGCAAGCGAAACATTCATGTTTTGCAGAGGCCTGTTTCAAATAGAGAGAAAGAAACAGAATAAGGTAGCTTATTGGCATGACTGATTCAAACACAGGAAAAGCGTGTTAGATTCTTGTAACTTCAACTGAACTATATTTGTGAACGTTTGATTTTATTCTAGAATGTTCTGAGGATTTCCGGCACGAGCCGTGTGAGCGGACTCATTTCTACACGATGCAAGATCGCACGACTATGCCCGTCCTCTTTACACCATCCGACCGACTCGCTGCAAAGGTGAATCTCTCTTTTTCCTTGACCCGTGCAGGCCGGGGAACGAAGAATTGGCTTGCAGCCCAGAGCTCCCGGATGTGTCGTACAAAGCAACTAAAGAAGGGGGAGCGGTTTTGTGCTAGCTTGCACAGAACCTGACTGTATATAGTCTTTATGCTGCACACGATCCTGAAACTACAAAAGAACAAAATCCCTTCAACTCCTGATCCATGAGCCCGATTCTTTAAAGCATCTTTGAAATTTTTTTAAATGGCAACCCATTGGTAAATCTTATCGTTTGCTGTTTTAAAACGCCCCAGTCTGCTGTCACAATTCAAATCGAATGATGTTTGATAGATTTATTTTATTCACAAATAGTCTGACTTACGTTCAGAGTATTTAATAAAGAAAATTGTAAGAACCATTTGTGATTTAGCCCAGAGCTTTTTAAATGGTACCTCGATATATGCGGCATTGTTTGCAATGATTGCATATCTTTTTGCTCAATCCAAAACATTGAGAGATTTGGCATTATGTGACAATATCAAATAATAATCGCCCTTTGCTTTTGTTTCCGAAGCCAAGTCGACTATTGATGAATTTTACCAGAGATGTCTGATATGTATCTTTCAGACGTCAGTTCAGCATGCTGAATCTACGACAAGTCTTCTTCAAGGCAGATTGCTTAGGTATTTTGTTTAATTTCAAATCTTTCTTATATTAAATTTTTTTTGAGAACTTTTTCTCGCAGTGATATAACCATATGTCGATTAAGCATTTATTTATCGCATTTTGAATGTATGCCAAAGTGCAATGTGGGGTTATAATGTATACATCCATATATTAATCTGGAATTATTTTTGCTGCCTAATCCTAACTATGAGTTTATCTAAAATTAGATTTAACGTTAATTTGTCAAATTTTTAAGGCGTGTGAAGATAATTTTTGTAATGATGTTTAAAGCTTTAAATCAAGCTTTTATAAATTTTGTATAATTATTTGAAGAAAAATTAGTCATTGTATGACTTTTATATAAACTTTTTGGTCAAACAGTCAAAGTTTCGATGTTCATGTATCCGTTGCAGTCAAAGTGAGGTGGAACGCAGCGCGGCAAAATTTTCACGAAATTATGACGATCCGTCCAGACCTCCTTCTCGAAGTAATATAGGCTTGCGTACTTTGGCACATAGACTGTAATAACTACAAATAAATAGTTTACCTCGCTCTCGTATTTGATAAATTACTAGAGGTAGATTAATTACTAGATCGGTTATAAAATAGCCTGAGGATTTTCTCATGGCTGCATTGCTTCGTACTTTCCTATACCACCCTCAAGCATTATATATTATAACAATGGCCCCTAGTAGTTAATTGTTCGTGCTTGTAGCGTTGCTGTATGTACGAGAGAAGAAAGACACCGTGTTCACTGCCCTTCTATTGGAGGAGCAGACTTTCAGCTGTCTAATTCGAACCGTACGTTTCTTCCTCTTTCTCTTTTTGGAATGACAAAGGACGCTTTAGCTGTGACGTAACAATAACTGTACCGTAGCGATTTTTGCTGTTTTTTATATAATAATGATTGTAGGGGCAGCTTCTAACAATTGATTTTCACATTCGTGCGATGATATTGCGTTTGGTCACGTGTGCACACATGAATGACTTGTATGCAAACCTAAATTTTGAGTGTGGGTTGATGATATGGTAGACAATGCGATGCGTGATACGCACAAATGTTCACACGCGCGGGGTCGCACGTGTGAGCGTCAGTGTGATCGTTACGGACTCGTTAAGGTAACAAGATTGAACGGTTTGAAAAATATTTTAAAGTATCGCCTAGAGAAAATGCTACGCTTCTAGTTATTTCAGAAAATTCTGTGCGAGTCAAAATGAGGAAATATTGCTCAAGTGCGGTGAGTTTTACTAAGCAATGCACGGACTACGCTGCTATTACAGGATAAATGTTTTGCAGATTCAAGAAAAGTTCAACCTACCAATCGACTCCAGGCTCAATGTGTTCAATCAGTCAGAAAAATGGTAAGCCGAACATTGAACTGCAGCGGCCTAGCCATGCAGACTTCTTTCGTTAGAACCAATCTACATAAAGGAGCTCTATGGTGACGTGTGAAAGCACGATATATTATATCTTCTTTGGATTACCATGTGGATTCGTAATGTGTTTTACGTTATGTGTAGATTTTTTCTGGACCACCATGTATATGATGGTGGTCCAATTTACCTATCTACAAATTTACCTATCTACCAATTTACCTATATACAAATTTACCTATCTACCAATTTACCTATCTACCAATTTACCTATCTACAAATTTACCTATCTACCAATTTACCAAGGCACCGTGCTCCAGTGCATGTGGTATTATGGTATTGTCATCATGTAAATAATGACTGTTAGCAACGTAATACTCCGCGTTTTCTGTGACGATAACATTCTGAAGACAACATTCTGAAGATAACATCCTTGTTGCAATTGTATTACCATAGTGCATTTATTCGTCTAAATAATGACGTGCGTACCATATAATAAGTGTTCATTTAAATTTTAAACTGTGCATCTAAATTTTTTGACCAGCTTCTTATTTGATGCTTTGCTGTGTATGCGTGTGTTCCACTGTGTGTTTATTTATTTGTGTGCTTGTTGATGCTTACTTCGTGTATGAATAAAAGATATATGTATATAGTAGGCTGTCTGCACCAATTTAATTTCAGTTCGTGCACATTTGCTGATATGGTTTTATTGATGACGTTGTTTTTGTACTGCCCTTGATGTAGAATACATACATGAATATAAATGTATTATACGTTGTGTATATATTTTTCGGTCTCTGATGACGTCCCTGGATGCCAAAATGGACTCTAAATTCATTATTATTACACTGTTTTGTAAATACTACATATTTCTTTATAATCATCACTATTACAATATGCTGATCATCCCTTGTTGACAGCATGATACGAGTGGACGATCACATCGTTAGTCACTTCACAAACAAGTCCGCCTTCGTCATCGACATTCACAAGGTCGTACACTCGGACTTTGACACGACACAGCAGGAGACATCGTTTGACGTAATTCTAACTGACCTGCCAACCATGTCTTCATCGGATGGTAATGGCAGTGGCGGCCTGTGACGTCATAAAACGTTTCTGTGACGTCATACCAGTTGACTGCATTGCAACTCGTAAATGCTAGTGATATTTCACAAGATCTAGGGATATTTTGATGGTGAATTTTGAATCTGCGAAAGATTTTTAGGAGATGAAATTCAGCAGGAATTGTGTCATTTTCTCACTTTTGAGTTTTGAGCGCCACTTGGAGGTACTTTTTTTTATTTTTCAGGCCACATTAGTGTAGGTATCGAGAGATTTTGAAGCTTTATTTTCAAAGTCTGAACATTATATTGTTTTGGTTCACTGGCAGCACTGGTCGGCGTGCCGAAAAAGGGATTTTTGGCGAAGTACTTCTAATATTAGTCTCATTTGACTTTTTCTGTAATCTCAGCAGTCCTAATGCGCGTGACATCCAATAGCTCTGCTTTTTTGAGGGAATTGAAGCCAATCGTAACAAGAAATATCCTATCGAGCCCCTGGCGTGTTGATTTGTCGTGAAGTCTAACATTGTGAAGTTTATAGTCTCAATTGTACTGCCATATTTGTTATTGTCGGTCGGTTATTTAACTTTTTTGATATATCGGTGAACAATGTCTTCTGCTATACATTGTACCTGGACTAATAGTTCTTAGTTAATATTTCGATTTTAAGCATTGATCTATAAATGATTTGATGTGAAAATTGATGTCAATAGTAAGTTACTATTCAATTCGTTATGTTTCTTGCTAGTAGTTAACTTGTAGTTTATTTAATTACGACTAGTTATGACTGGTTAGCTGTTCGTTAGTCTTATTTCGTTAATTTGTTAGTAGAGGTTCATTGTTTGTTTTGTGTTAGATTCAAAGTGAGTTTACATTCATAATACGGTAACCTAGCTGGCTAATATGTCTCTTCATATTACATTAGTTTTGAACTAAATGATCTGCTCATTCATAGTTACCAGCAAAACCATTAAAAATTTAGGATGCAATGAATATTTTGCACACAACGATAGCAAGCTGTATCTAAAGTAGGCTTTGAATATTTTGTTAATTTGTTGTTGTTTGTAGGGTATGAAACTTGGAGCACATTGTAATTCGAGTCTAAATTGTTGATGTTTCTTTTACGTGTTTTTGAAGCTGCAGCGTTGGTTATCTAATTTTGTTAACTATGATCTTTATCCATGTTGAATCGCGTGTTTTGCGGTGGCCGTAACTATAAAATTCTGTCTCAAGATCCCATTGTAATTTTTTTCTGCAGCAGTTACTATTTCAGATTTGATTCATGTAATTGTGTGATTGTATATTATGTATTGTAATGCATTCGTTCAGGTCTCTTGCTAATCTCAGCGCTAACAGTCATTGCTCAGTTGACATTTAACTGTCTGTATTTAATTTCAGAGCGTTTATTACCAGTTGCCCAATCAAGGGTTATTTGGTTTTAAATCGTCACGGAACAAAAATGACGTCACGACTCAATCGCATCCAGTAGATTAGATCACGATCAAATTATCGACTCACTGGTTATTGGCGGTTCTAAAGTAGACATGAGTATTCAAATAGCACTGCATTGAACAGCCAGCTTTTAGGCCCATTGTTCACTGCAGTTAATGTCGTTTTTAAGAGCCCTATTGTTAATCGAGAGTTATTTGAATGATCTCCTATCTAGATTAGCTGCGCCAATAATAGCATTTTGAAAAAAGATCTGAGATCTAATTTAAGCGATCTGATTGGGTCGTGACGTCATTTTTGTTCTTTGACAATTTAAAACCAAATAACTCTCTTGATCAACTGACCAAGAGAGCGAAGTTAAGTCAAGATAGCGTAAGTTAGCGATCATTAACGCAATATTAATGCATCATAAATGTGCTGATTTTTGTAGATTGTATTATTCTGTTCGATTCCTACTCAAGCAAATGTCTAATAGTGATTAATGTTAAGATATAATGACTCTTTGTCTTAGCAGTGATTCCAGCTGGCAACGCCTGAAAGTTTTCAATAGGATTAGATCTGATTTAGAAATGCATACAATTCACTATCTCTCATTATCATCACATTGGCTGACTTTTGAAGTGCTGCAAATTTTACAAAGGAAGCATACCCTTCAAATCACTGCAATATCATTTCTGCAGAGCAGTAGATATAGGCTATTGAACCCGTTTATACTTTTGCTAAATTTCAATTGCACATACGGTTCTTGTCAATAATAGTAATTAAGGACTTTGTTTTTTTATTTTGATCTGTTATTTATTTTTATACAGCAATTTATATTATGAGGTCATAGGCCCAGTTGTTCAATAGAGCTATTTGGTTTTACATAATCATAGAACCAAAATGACGTCACGATCCAATCAGATCTGCAAATTAGACTCAGCATTGTTTGAATAACACGTCAGTATTTGGGAGTTATTCAAATAATCCTGGATCGTTCGACTATGGTTCAAATAACTCTCTATTGAACAACTCGGCCATAGACTTACAATGCAGATCTATAGACAATTTCATGCCTCATTTCTTGATTGATGTTTGTAAACTGTAACGCTATTGTAGGTATACTGATACTGTAGTGTAGCTGATATTGTAGTGTGGTTGTAAAAGAATCTTCGTGTAAAAGTAGCATTCTGATCAATTTTTTTGGGCATTTTTATAAGGTCTGCAGCTATAAAAGTTTAAGTTAATCGCAGCACAAATATATTAGATCTTTAAATCAAACGCAAGAGGAAAGACATCCATTGTATGCTACAAACAACCTTTGTCGAATTAGTGAAATCAAACGCTACAAGCATGTATACAATTTGAAGAACAAATAGCAGAAAAATTAACGTAAACAATGACTGCCGCTAATTCAAATATATCACTAGATTTTGGAATATTTCAGTAATTGAGGGATCGGATTTATAACGCAATCCCAGGATAGCTTGGTTTTTTTTTTATAAAATGACGCACTTCGTAATAGGAGCTTAGGATTATTTATGCCTTATGTCAAAAAAATGCAATCTGGGAATATTTGCAGTCGAGATACCCAGAATCTAGGGATAATCCATTTTGGCCAAATGGCAACACAAAGTCCATAAGCAATGCCTGACAAGAATAAGGTAGCCTAGCCTTCTGTGAAATGAAAATTGACAAAAGTCAAATGCGGATTACAACACAAAAAAGGTAAAAACTCAGTAAAGAGAACTAAACTGCTGCTCAGATACCAGTCAATAGCCAGCCTAACTGCCTATCTATCAGTCAAAAATTTGATAAACCACCGACCAAAATACCAGTAAAAAAAACAACACTGCTGCTTCAGTACAGCCAGCGTCACTAGAGAAAATTGAAATAACATAATTACTATTAAGAACAAAACTAATTATCAAAGGACATCAAAACTAATATACATGGCATCGTGATTTCAGCAAAGACAAAGAAATAAGACAAAAAAATTGAGACAAAAAAACTGCGTGTGATTCGAATTGACCAATTCAAAATGAACACTTTCCAATAGCCTTGAAGACCAGATAAATCAGTTAATACATCCTTAATGGACATACAACATTTATGAACACAGTAGACACAGACATTGTTACCTCCGATTTTTCATCCACTGCTGAAGCATACAGCATGCTAAGGCATGCTTGGAGGCGTGAACACCGCAGGCATTATTGTACCAGCTAATATTTGCGCCGCAAGGTTTTAAAAATTCATAGTTTTTGTTAAATGTGTACACTGTGATACTGCGAAACATTAAATTTTCGCGCACATATAATTAAGGCCAATTTCTGTAAAACCCGCGAGAATTACGTCCGTGAACAATATAAAGCGTAGAAGATACGCTTGCAATGCAGTCCTCAAAAACGCGCAAAAATTGTCCAGAAAAAATTCCGAAGACAAAATTGGCAAAATAATAATAAGAATATGCCGTAAAACGTTTTACAGAATGCGACGCAATGTTTTTTATATACCACCGTGTACTAATGGACAATTGTCACTATCCACTTTATACAACTTGTTACTTCGCACTCACTGACCAATTTCTAGCGACGTCATGCGTGACTAACTTATCAACCATTTATCAACTGCTGAAAAGAAAGCTGTACACTGCTATATGTCAGTTTCACACGTTTGATTTCATGTGTTGTGCAGAGTCTGTAGAGTTCCAAGCAGTTCACGCTAGCTTCATAACGTCGCCCCTTGGTGACATCTGCAGAAGCTTGAGGGACTGGAGAACCTACACAAAGAAAATGTCAATCAGTACAAAATGCAGACTACGATACAATATCGATATGCCGATGCAATACAGTTAAGAGAAATAGGCTATACCATAAAAAATGCACAATATGCAATATAAAGAAACCGCATATCATGGATCAAACGTCTAAACCTGCGTGAAGACATGGACATGAACGGATTAGATGACAAAAAAAGCAGGTTAGTTTTAGGTTAGAATAGTAAACACAGTGTAGAGTATCAAGGCCGCACAACAGAAGACTACTCTCATATAAGACTACTCTCAGATAAGACTACTCTCATATATGACTACTCTCATATAAGACTACTCTCATATATGACTACTCTCATATAAGACTACTCTCATATAAGACAACTCTCATATAAGACTACTCTCTGGAAAGGCATAAGTACACAAGCCTAAAACACTATGACCCTATGTTTTTTTGTTTTTCAGTAGTTAAGGGACCGTGTGTAGCACAGAGACCATATAATTATACAGTCCAGTTCTGTGCAAGGCAGCCTGCACAGAACCGCTCCCCCTTCTTTAGTCGCCTTTTACGACGCCTTACAGGGCGCTCTGGACTGCAAGCCAATTCTCTGTTTCCCGGCCTGCAGGGGGTCTACGACCCTATGAAAACATATAGGCATCCAATACGAAACACAGGATGAACAGACCCTGAGCTTGGCGACCCCAGTCTTGCCCGAGACCCTCAGTCCCATCTTGTCCATGTCCACCGCGGTCAAGGGCGTCCTGAACAAACAAAATAATAATAAAATACCGAGCATATAATAATTAAACAATCAAAAAAATGTTCAAGGTAACAAAAAACAATACTTAGAGAATCAACCATTAATATTGATTTTTTTCTTATATTACTTGCAAGCGTATCAGAGAATATATTATACTACGAGGGGAAATCAAAAAAGAAGTTAGTAAATTTTTTATTCCGAAACCGAAACAGTTACACAAAATCGGAAATGT
>JAQIWG010001497.1:0-24230 GCA_034695025.1 Chamaedrilus cognettii
ACAGTTTGAACACAAACTATGAATTCATTATAATCGCAAATCTCTCTGGTATTATTGTTTCAAGTTTCATGTAAATCGATGGGCAATTGGTTGAGTTATAATGATCAATCTACTGGTTCCCGTTTTCCAGAATCACTGTATTCCGTATATATATATCTTTAATGTGAAACTGCAGGTATACAGCGAGCGGCGATTGACGTAATTAGTAGCATTAATCTACTGCTGCATTTCTAATGAGAGCAGATTCAAATTGTATCACGGCAAATAGTATAAATTCTGTCATCTCCATGATCCGTGACAACTTCAACAGTACCGAGTGCCCAGACCAGAATTTATATGGATTAGCATTGCAATTTGCGAATTAAATTAACCGACGAGTGGTAACATTGAAACGGACTTCAGTTCACGTGCAGCTCCATTCCTTAATACCTCATTGCTGCATTATAGTGAAGAAAAAGGATGAAAAAGGCTTCAAAATAGCGCCATGCCAGACAGACTCGTCGAGGCCTGCTGCGTGTCGAGGAGGTGGCTGGAGTGGATGCTTTGCTAAGCAAAGTCGCCAAGTCGCAAAGTGTATTTAAAATAAATGTCCGACTAGGGGCTAACAATCGACGGACCGACTGTACAAATTAGCTAGACAACATTAAAAATGCTGCGACTGATAATACCACGAACCATAATCTTGGTCACATAACTATCATATCATTATAGTGCAATAATTGGTCTGTGGGTTGGGGATAATAAAAATAGTTTACACGTAATTTTTAGATGATATAAAGCTGCAAATCAAATTAGTTAAACTGCTAATCTCCCAAAAAATTATGATCAACATAGGCGAGAAACAAACAGCTGATCAATTTTCTGAGCTTAAATTCAGGCCTGTGGGTACCTGTAGTAGTTAGGCTTGAAGGGCCCGGCCTTGCAGAGCCCGAGATACTTGGCTTGCTCCTCACTCAGCTCTGTCAGATGGGCGTCAAAGCTCGGCAGATGCAGGCTCGCTACATACTCATCTGAACAACAGCAAAAGCATGGCTCTTCTTCTACTTTTTCTTTCCGTATTCATTGTTTCGTCAACAGCAATCAGTTGAAGTTAATCGAAGAACTCTTGGCTTTGGTCTCAATCTCAGTCTTGGTGGACTAGAGAGGATGCCAACGTTGCCGGGAGGACGTCTCCGATATGGTCGTCAGACTATGTAGCGGACGAAAAACTCACTATTCATCATCATCATCATTTCTGTTTTTTCCGTCCATTTTTCATGCAAGCACAGGCTGCAACCACGTGGGTATGCGACCACGGACAGACGCCCTCACGTGCCCCGGCCCACGAGGGGAATCGGGAGCTGAGATGCCATCAATTTTAATTATTAAAATACTTATTTTCCATATTTATTTATTTATCAATTACACTAAGAAAACAAATACACAGTCACGAAGGGGCAATTTAGAGTGCTTCCTCAGATAAAATCTAAAAAATCACAAATAGTAAAAAATGACATAAATTAAAATTACAAACTATGAGTAATTATTGTAATATATCAAGATTATAACAATACCATAAAAAAACGTTAAAATATATAAATCATATATCAAAATCATACTTTCTAATCACAAATATAATTATAACGATTTAATACAATAAGTACTACATAATTTAAAAATTAATCACATATAAAAGACACAGCCATTTTCTTTATCAGTTGATATCAATGTCACTTGATATCAATACTAACATTCCTAAATACTAGTAGACAGCATCCTACAATAAAAGATAAAAAACAAGAAGAAGAACGGACCCATTTTCTTGGGCAGGAGATAGACGTCCTGTTTGTAGCGCGCGCTTGGTGCGTTAAAGAGTTCAATGAGGGCGAGGGCTTGCGTCGCCGCTGTGATCGACACGACGAACGAAGGGATGCTCGAACAACTCAGGTTGATCAGGCGACCCTGAACCAGCCAATCGCAGTGATTATTAGTGACTCTGAACCAGCCAATCACAACGATCGTTAGCGACCCTGAACTAGCCAATCATACGCTTAGTGACCCTGAACCAACCAGTCACAAGCATTAGTGACCTTGAACCAACCAATCACAATCATCAGTAATCTTAAACCCACAAATCACAATCATTTTTGAACCCGAATCCACCAATCGTAATCATCCGTGATCCTGAACCAATGACAAGACTGCTACAGTCCAAAACACCACCAGTCCTGCTTTAAACGACTTTTATTACGACTCGCCCAGTGAACTCTGTGAGCTGCAGATTTATTCTCTTCAAACCCTAGTCTGATGGGTTATTATTAGATCAAGGTTTCTCCTTCATTTAATTAGTGAACAGGCATTGGTAGGCGGCATGCTTAAAGATGCTGTAAATGACGAAATCAGGGCTTTATCTACAGATCGGTGAATTCAGTAAGACATAATTTTCTCGTCGAGTCGCCAAATTATTAATCCATTTGGCGAAAGCGGCTGGAGAATCTTTTATTGATCCTTCGTCCATTTAAGTTCGATTACTGGTTCTACTGTGATGAACAGCGCAATGAATTAAATATATTCCAGAGCGTCAGAATGGACAACTGACACGATTGATTTGGCAAAAACAAGTAATGCCTCGTAAAAACAGAATACAATCGGAAAAATTTTTGACAACAATTTTTGAGACCCAGAACAGGCATTGGACAACACTGTCTTGTGCCAGATTTCTTTTTCTACTATAAAACGGACCTCGGCGAGAAGGATGATGCGCTTGCCGTCTGGCCAGATGATGTGATCGACCTGCGAGCGAACCCTCTCCCACGTCAGGTCACGCGTTCGCAGACTGTTCTGTAACCAGTGCGCGACACTAGTAATGATATACACACTGTTCTGAAGCTAGCATGCGACACAAGTCATGGCACACAGACTTTCTGTAACCAGTACGCGACACAAGCATGATACACAGACTGTTCTGTAACAAAGTTAACTAACTACTAACTAACAACAAAGCAAAACTACGCTGTCTGATTGTCTCAGCAAGAATCAATGCTAAAAGAAATGTCAAGAAATAACAACTCAGTAAAGACAAGCTCTCAGCAATACTGAATTTAAAAGAACTTTCGAAGCCGATGATAATTTTAATGCTAATAAAATCTCACTACTCTCTCTGGTGTGCTGCCGCGTGGCAGGTTCCTGGCATCCAACTTTTTCGCTCCACCTTTCCTCGGCCCTTCTCTTCAGCACTCTATACGTTTCCTATCCAATCAAATCATCTATTATTCACATTCGCTTTCTTCCTGGCCTCGTCTTTCCCTCCTCCTCTTCTCTCCATGGCAATTTTCCAATACCATGTCTCGGCACAGTACAGAGCAACTGTCCAAACGATTGCTTTCACAATCTTCTTTTTCACCATTCTATTCATTCCCCTATTTAACAGATCATAATTTCTCTTGCAGAACGCGTTCTTCGCCATTCCTATTCTTGCATTTATTTCGATCTGACATCTTCCATTCTCTGTGTCTCAATCTCACTACATAGAGTCTAAATCAAAAACAAGAAGAGTGAAAGAAGAACTGTATGTGAGACAACGTACGACGTCGATCTCCATGTTGGAGTGTCCCATGTTGCAGACGATGCAGCCGTTCTTCATCTTGTCCATTTGTTCCCTCGTCACCACATTCTTGTTGCCTGCACGCCAGCAAAATATATTTGATGTAAAATCACTGAATCATCACGCGTGGTCTGTTTCTGGGGAAATAAAAAGCGGAAGCGTTTTAATTGCAATACAGTGGAATGTGCTCAAAACAGTTTTGTTGAATTCATGCCTCATGGATTTCTTAACAATACCTCATTGCCACACAGGGCAGAGGACTAGAGGAGAGAAGAGAATAGGAATAATAACAAATATTGAAAAGAAAGTCGTATAAAAACAAAAAGAAAATTGCGGTGGATCGCCAGGCATGGAGAGGTTGGATTCCAGGCACCTGCCGTTTTGCAACTTGCAGTACACTAGCAAAAGAGAGAATTGTCTTCACACATGCCTTTGCTGGCTAGCGCAATGGCTGTTGTATGCTGTCTGTAGCACTTGACTTCTTCGTTTCTGACTATTGTTTTCTGCTTATTTGTGTTGATTTTACACATCTGATATGTGAATAAAGGATAATTAATAGTCATGAGCAAAACTGTTCCTAAACAACACTATCTTAAACTACAGTAAACAGGGTGCACCGTAATCAGCAAATCAACAGATAACTGATTATTTGAGTGAATTCATCAGCCTGTCACGGAATGCAGATTCTTTCAAAAGGGCACATTTCTTTGCAGAAATTTAGTTGCAAATTCTAATCAAATAATATCTATCGCCATCTCAAAACAATCTGCTTCATCAATACACCATCAAAATAAAATTAATACACCATCAATACATCATCAAAACATCATCAACACACCATCAACACACCATCAACACACCATCAATACACCATCAATACACCTTCATCGACACCTTAGCTTTTAATTCTAAACAAAATGCGACTAAATACACTGTACATGTTCCACTCCGTTCAGGCTTATTCAGCGCATCATTAACATTCTTCTCGTTAGCAAAAAATTGATCTGTTTTCATCTCATTAGCATTCAAGCTCATTAGCATACAACATCCCACCTGTGCAGGTGATGACGATGTCGACATTTCGTACGACCTCGCTCAGTTTGACCACTCGCAGTCCATCCATGCTATCAGATGGGCACATCATCATAATAAGCTCATCATCAGACGTCATCATTACATCATAATCATAGGATCATCATCACACATTATCACATCATTTTCAGCAACAAGTTTTGTGCACTCCTGTTCATGTGGATTTATTTATGGTGCTATTTCTCTGCTATCCTTGGTGGCAAATAACAGAATAATATACCAGACTCATCGCCATACAACATTAAATCATTAAAGTATGCTTAACCCTTCAGTGGGGCTGTTTTTAAGAATCTTACACTAGAGACGACAAAGGCTCCACATCACAAACAGCTAAAAAAGAAGAGAAAAAAAGCGTAAAGATCTTTACCAGGCTTGCAGCGCACAGATGGGGTCTATTTCAGTGACCGTCACAATGGCTCCCTGGCCCTTGAGCGCAGCACAGCAGCCCTTGCCAACCTAGCACAGCACACAGCAGCCCTTGCAACCTAGCACAGCACACAGCAGCCCTTGCAACCTAGCACAGCACACAGCAGCCCTTGCCAACTTAGCAGACATACAACAGCCCTTGCCATGCTAGCACAGCACACATCAGCCCTTGCCAACCTAGCACAGCATACAGCAGCACTTGCCAATCTCGCACAGCACAAACAGCCCTTGTCAACTGAATACAGAACATAGCAGCTCTTGTCAGAGCGTATAAACGCTCGAAATCGTGTTGTTCATTCAGAAGGCCTTCTTTACTGTGGGCAGTGAAACCAAGCACACTGAAGCAATAAATCACTGACATCATGCTGCCATTGACTAGCAATCCCAATGGACCTATCAGCGTTATGAATATTGTCGTTCACAAAATTCTTCAGTAACTGAGATGGGTGCAAAAATTATTGCTGGTACCAAACCAAGTTAAAAACTTTGCCACTCGCGACTTAAACCTCCAGGGTAGAGTTAATATAAATTTGAAGCTTTTATCCTATTCAATTCGCATTCAATTCATGCAATTAATTATTAAATGATGAAATAGTTCTGTACAGCATAAGAATTCAACAACATGAATTTTCTCATGTGTAAACCTCCTCCAGAGGAACAAAAGAAAATTCTATCAGAGGGCATAATATACCTCTGAAATGAAACTTGGCCACCTTGTTTTAACACGAAAAGCCTTTCTGAGAATTAATCCTCTTTTGTTGGAACTATTAAATTTCTTTATGGTTCACCCAGAACCAGATTTGTATCACGCTACCACACTGTTCTTAGTACTAAGACTACACAACAAGGTGTTGTCAGCCTCATGCGTCACAGCCACGATTCAGTGAGGGCCAGTTCACTCATTCGCCGACTTTGCTTTGATCAAATCGACCTCGCCGGGATTTGAACCCCGGTCCTCTGGATTTGTAGTCCAGCATGCTGATCACTAAACCACACCTCACCCACTGCTCTACATCAATTATGTCTCTATTGACGCGGAGGAGACTGTAGATAATGGATCCTGTGTAATAACAACGACCATTACAGTCTGGTTCTGTGCAAGAGAACCAGTACAGAACCACTCCCCCGTCCTTAGTCGCCTGCTGCGACTCGCTCGAGGAGCTCTGAGCTACAAGCCAATTGTTTGTTTCCCGGCATACAGGGGGATGTCATTTATTTAAGTGTATTATATATGTACTGTATACTTGTATAGCGTATACAGTGAAAAAAAACACAGAAGACCAACCTCTCCATAGCCGCAGACAAGGACTTGTCTGCCACCAAACATAACGTCTGTTGTACGCTTCAACCTGCAACACAGTCAGGATGATGTTTGATCCAAAAAATTAGTATTCCTCCATGAAACGGTTTAAATGCATAATATACTACACAACATAAATAATAGAAAAGATAATCTTACAAGTGTCACCTTAGGAAATAACACCCAACATGGCGTCACCACTCTTAAATTTCACATGGCGTCACACAGGTATAAATACCGTCATGGCGGCGCCCACTACAAGCTTAAGCACTTGCTTGCCTCTTCGTTATAACTAAGCATAATATCAACACGTTCGTTCACAAGCAAAGAACAAAAGATATGAGGAAACAAATCTTTCATGGAAATCGTTGATATACTCACGCGTCCAGGACCGACTCACGACAGCTGTAGAGGTTGTCAAACTTGGTCTACAACAAATCACAAAATAAAATATATTGATGGAAAAAAAAAATGCCGTGCCGAGAATATAGCTGCGTAACTAATATATAGCGTAATTAATACAGCTACATGTAAGTCGTCCCTTTTTTCCTTGCATTGAGCATTTTTATTTCACCACCAGACATCGAGGGTTAGCCGTTTAAAACCGCATCACCAAGGGCATTAAAAATAATAAAAAAACAAAAGTAACAATAGAAAATTCAATAAAAATAATAGCGCATGCACCTCAGATAAAAAAAGGCTGTTATTCAGAAAGGGTAGCAAACACGCAGCATGCTATAACCAACATATACATAATGCGTGATCACTAAATAAGGATTACGGCCGCACTAAGCCTAGAAAGTTAGATTAAGGCTAGGTTAGGTTTAGGGCTAGGTTAAGGGTTAGGGTTATGGCATTTGTTTCGGGCTTTTGTGTATCTGTTATAGTACGCTGTGCGACGCGCGTGTGTTACCATTTCCGAAGACCAACCAAAATTAAAAAGAGAAAGAAGGGTCGCGACCTTGGTGACAGAGTCATTGACGCTCATGGCGGGCACGGTGAGCTTGGCATATATCTAGTGATATATCCGACGCTTGGGATATATCACTAGATATATCCCAAGCTTGAGATATATCTAGTGATATATCCCTGCATGGCATCAGTGGGCCTCACCTTGGTGACAGAGTCGTTGACGTTCATGGCGGGCACGGTGAGCTTGCCCGACTTGGAGAGCTGGTAGAGGCGATGTACGCCCGTAACGCTCTCCTCCACGATGCCCTTCACCATCACAAACACCGACGGGTACTTCTTGAGCATCAGGTGCGTCGCGTCCCCTCCATCGTCCAGGATCTGACAACACCGCAAGCTACAAGTGAAGAGATTCTTCTTTTCTGTACACTTCATGTATTGAAAGCAGCGTGACGCATCATTGTTTTATTTCTCATTCAAAAGCCGTCTACAGACTAATTATTATCTTAAGATAAAGACAAAGTTGCAAAGCAAAAGTAGCATAAGCAACAATCTCTTACTAAGTTACCATGCTCGGTCACTAACCATGTTAGGCCTATAACACATTAAACTAACCGCGTTAGACAGCCGATGTATAGAACTAACCAATGTTAGGTTGACAGTGTATAGCACAACTAACCAATGTTAGGTTGATAGTGTATAGCACAACTAACCAATGTTAGGTTGACAGTGTATAGCACAACTAACCAATGTTAGGCTGACAGTGTATAGCATAACTAACCAATGTTAGGCTGACAGTGTATAGCACAACTAACCAATGTTAGGCTGACAGTGTATAGCACAACTAACCAATGTACCAGTGTATAACATAACTAACCATGTTAGGCTGCCAGCTGTCGGCGTGCAGACACTTGTCAATGCACCACCAGAAGTCGTCCTCTGACTCGCCCTTCCACGCAAATATAGCAAACCCTGCCTCGGCCAGGGCCGCGGCCACCTCGTTCTGTAACACAACAAATGAACAAGAGTCCGATGAGTCTGCGAAAATTTTTGTGTAACTATTGCATAACTTTGTCAATTAGTGGATGGAATGATGTGAAATTTTAGCCTGCTTTATAATAATAATAAGAATTATAATAATAATCATTTTCGACATCCATTCTTATGCGCTACAGGCAAGCTTGTAACGCCGTGGCCATGTTAACACAAGTTAGAGGTCTATATTGGAGCTGGGTTTTTACGGCCGGATGCCCTTCCGATCGCCAACCAGAATAATAAATTACCCTGGATGATGATTATCAGCTAGCGACGCTTGTGTTTAACAGCCTTGCTGAAGGGCCTGTGATGCACGGTTTAATAGTTGCCTGCACCGGGACTCAAACTCAGGTCTCTGGACTCTCTGTCCGACATCCTACTACTCCACAGCACCTTGTCAAGATCTATCTGTTGTTTGTTATTTGACACTCGGCACCGCCATGCGCAATACACCAAATGATGACGCCATGGCGGTCCGCGAAAGGATGTAATTTCTAAATTTCTCTGGTTAGCCTTAAATTTAAGCAAAACGTTAGGGACGCTTTGTCAAATTGAGAAACTCCCCCATGGCACCAGCTCCGTTACAAAAAATCAAAGCAGGTCCAAATATCTGAAATTATAGATATTGAGAGAATCTGCTGCTCGAAAAATAAACAAAAACATAAAAAAGTGACAGTTCGTTAATTACCTCATCATAGGGCATTACTATAACAAAATTACCATAACGAAATTACCGTAATGTAAAATTGCTGTAATTACTGAAAACTGAATTACCACTCTCAACGTAATATATAATTCAGCATTGACGTTCAAGTAAACAAAATCTAAACTAATTTTTTTTCAAATTTCACCTGTGTCGAGTAGATATTACAGGCCGCCCATCTGACTTGTGCACCGAGCGCAGCCAAGGTCTCAATCAGAATCTGCAGCCAACACACGCCACAGCCAATCAGATTCAAGATATATGAACGGTTCGAACACTATTATCGAATAATTTGGTACTTAGTAAAAAATTTAAATTGACAAAATAAAAATAAAAATAATAACGCTTGATCTTCCTGTGCTGATAGTGTTGGTTGATATCGTCATGATTTTGATGTATCATCATATAATCAGATCATCATGTGACTAAGTGACAATTATAAACTCAAAAAGATTCACAGCTTTTTTTGTGTCTTTTTGTAGATTATGGACCGCGTGTAGCATAGAGCCCCTTCCTTAACCGACTTTATGACTTGCAAGGGGCTGCAAGCCAATTCTTTGTTCCCTGGCTTGTAGGGGATAGATTCACTGTAGCTAGCACTCAGCTACGAGAGCACACTCATCAAAGTTTGATCCGGTGTTCATAGTAACATGTGTGCAGCATGTTTAATTACAATTTGCGTAGCAAAAATGCGTAGAGGCTCTATCAGACTTAAATAGTTTGCACCGTCAAATATGTGCAGCCTCTAGCCAATTAACTATAGTTCACACAGCCACTAATAAACTGACTACAGCTAGCACCATAAAATTCGTAAAATGCGCGCAGCTTATAGCCAACTTACAGCAGTTTGCGCCGTAATGTGTGTGCAGCCGACGATCTTTGCGCCCGTCAGTGGCTTGTCGGCCTGCGCTCGCTTGCGCAGAGCCATCAATCCGGGCATTTCTGCACAACATCGCATCAATTATACACCACGAGTCAAAGAAGGAAGAACCAAATTTAACGCCGTTACGTTGTCAAATGAATGTTAATGAATGTTACGTTGTCAGAAAAAATTCAAATGATATAATTGGGTATAGCATTGCTTAACTTGAAAAATCAGATATCTGCACCGATACACGCTAATTGCATGAACGTCATCTACACGGTGTTCCAAAGAAACCAAAACCTCTTGGTTATTGTTGTGTAACTTCATCAATATTTTATGGCATTGCATGTTTTTTGAACTCAGTTTCCTTGAACAATGAAGGCACACATCTGAGCATTCAAAATCGGCATTTTAACGTGCTCCAAATAGCGTTGACGCGAGCGCGCCGAGTGTGCGGTACTGCTTCAAAGCAGTGTCCATAACACGCTGATAGAGTTCGCTCAACGTAAGCTTACGCGTCATACTTACATTACAGAATTATTGGGCCATGAAGCACACTAGGATTTCTTGTTCAGAAGTTCATACATCTGTTTTGAATCTCCATGCGGATAATTGTTGTCTACCCAATATATTACATGGAATTGCTTCATTGCTAATCGCTACAGATTTCACAAAAATATCTTGCATATTGGCAACGCTGTGTCGTTGAACAGTAGAGGTTCCAGTTTTTTTGGAGCACGGTGTATATACACTAATTACACGAACGTCATAAAGGCTACAAACTCAAAACTACTCGTTCTTTTAGTAGACAGAACTGGTTTGAAATTGGTGTATTAACTATGAATCTCATTGCCAAACTGTCCAAGTTACGGGCCTCCAGACTTCACGGAATACTTTTTGCCCACCCTGTAAATAATAATTCTGAGCCCACCCTGTTCTGCGATCTCCAGTTCTCGGCGACCAAACGCCGCCTGCTGAATGTTTCGCACACAGAAATCCTGAAAGCCCTTGGAGTTTTTCTGAACAAACGAAAATACATACAACCGTTCAATTTAACTTTTTATGTTTGACAACAAAAATGACATAAGATCTCTGCATGGTGATTGGATAAGATAAGGCGAAGTCATGACATTGAATCCGGATCTTAAAAGTTGATTGACATTTACACTAGCAAGAAATTTAACGATATCACGTTTTATTTAACTATCTGTGTTACGTGAGTTGAACTTTAATTGTAAAGTTAATTCAGGTCGAATGGTAAATAGGAATCCTTTGCACCATTTACAGGAATGGACTAACTCAGAATTTAGAAAATGTAGTGTTTATGCAATAAATATGATTTCATGTGCTATCTAATTAATTTCAATTCAACTATGACAGTTATGAATATCTTAATAATTTGATGATATAACTGCCGCAATATCCGGTGTCGCATTGCCGTATATATCGCATCTATGCACTTTATTACAGTTAATTTTTTCTACGTTCTGTTTGTATTATTTTATTTTTTATTATTTTTATAACTATTAATTTTATTTTTATAACTGCCGCAATATCCGGTGTCGCATTGCAGTATATATCGCATCTTAGCACTTTATTACAGTTAATTTTTTATACGTTCTGTTTGTATTATTTTATTTTTTCTGTGTTATCTCTACACTGACACGTAAATAAAAGCAACTTGTAAGATGATGTTAAGCTGTTGAATAACCGAATAACCATCTTAAGACTTGAGTGAAAAATCAGGTCTAAGCGTAAGAGATTTACCTGTTGCTTTTCCCTTGGATTGATTTCATCCTCATCTGACGAACTGCCCGTATAGGAAGCTGCAACAGCAATCAGGAGCTCCAATATTAACTGTAACTTCTATAAACATGTCAAAACAATAACTACGACACCGGTATTACACAAGTATTACATTTTTATTTAACTCTAATTTATAAATAAATATAAATTACAAATTAGTTACGGTATATTAAATCTTAGATATAAAAAAAAAGATACACTCCATTCCCAAGCGAAAAAAAATGGCCTATGTAGAGGATAGGCCAGCAATAAAACAATTCCGTCTGGACTGCTTTTTTTTGGATTTAATATTAATAATAATAAATTTAAACCGCTAACTAACAATCTATTTCAATAAAATTATCATTTCTTTTAAATGTCATGTTTCACTTACATTCTTCGGTACTCACAAATTGTACTTCATTATATTTGAACTTCGAGGAGGTTTTGTTATTCCGTTTTCAATTCGATATCATACTTTAAAAAAACATAAACCAAACGAACCAAAGAAGCTTCTTCCCGGGCAAGTTGGCAACACGAGACCTAAACGTTTTCACAAATTCCCTAATCCTCAGCACATCGTCTTCTGAAGCAGCGATCAGCTACTATGAAAGCTGCTATCTTTAATCCTGAGTTCCACTTCCGCACAAGAGCTTTAAAAGCTTTTCTAGTTCTCTTGAGGACTCCCCACATCAAAAGCAGGCCATAAAGATATAATGCATTATCAAAGAGAAACATAAGTTTTGGGTGTAATCTAGCCACACTTAAGTTAGCCACTTACTGCACTTCAGGGGGTTTGTTCAAACAATATCTGTCATGCCGCAGAATCGACAAGATCTAAGGGCTGGTTTCTCCACTCCAACACGGATTTAATGGTGGTCCAGGATTTAACCTACCTTTTTGCATAGGCTAAATCCTGAGCCACCATTAAATCCGCGTTGAAGAAACCAGCCCCAAGTCTGAATGAAGTCTAAAGAGAATGTGTAAAACAATGATAAATATTTGTATCAACATAATGGTAATAGTAATACAGTTTATAACGACAATGCCATGTTTTTTTTCAGGGGGATTAATTACGTTTCACAAAACACATTCAAACTGAAACTTGAACAGATTAAAAGAATTGATTGAATGATTAAAAGAAGCGACACATCAGGCTAAGTACTACGTGAAAGTTGACAAAAAAAATTATGCAGACCAAACAATGCACAGTAATATGGATTATTAGCTAAAATTTAACAAAACAACTAAAACTCAAATTTTTGGCAAATATTTCAGCAACTATTTTTTAACAACTAGTTGATGAAATATATCACAAAGTTGCAACAAAAAACGTCAGGTGACATAAATAGTGAAAGTTTTCTTCTTAAACTTTTGTGTATCTTTTGACCCATGTGAGAACGCAGGCTAATTTACATAACTTTACACGATTACATTCACAAAATTCAATATTCAGTTATTCACTCATTCAGCAATAAAAACAATGACATTAAAAACTTGTGCAAGGAATAAACCTGAACCATTCGAAAATTAAAATGTAAGACAAACTGGCTACTGGGCTAGGTTTCAAGAAGCCAGATCACTGTCTACAGTGTAATGCAACCGTGAGAAACAAAAGTCCATTGTGTGCTGACACTTTCGAACAAAACGAAGCAACACAATCTGGTGTTCTAATGGAAGTTTATTATGAAATAAATGCTACTAAGCTGTAGCCTAAATGCATCGTGGGGTCCTCACTGAGAAAATAAACCCAGTGAAATATTTGTCCTGACTCGTTCTATAATTTCTATCAACATTCGGCTGGCACGGACCTTCAACACTACGGCTGGCACAGACCTTCAACACTACCCAAAAGTTTAGCCAGTGCACACGCAAGCTCTCTGAGTACACAGCCAAATATTTATGCAGCGTGATTGCAAACAGCTTCAAACTTTTAGACTCAACAAATATGTCTACCTTCCTCTAACAAATGCAAAAATCAATAATTTGTTTAACTGAGAGGCCATTGCCTTTTCCTGGAGCTTTGTGTACTGTCAGAATACAGCTAACGTCCACAACCAAATTGGCATACACTAGAATCAGTCTTGAAGGAGAGACTTCAAATAAGGCCCTGGGATTGGGTGAATGGATAAACTGATATCAAAGAATCGGTACCAGTCACCATAAACCACCTATATGTCTTCCATCAAAATGTTGATTCAATTTAAAAGTCAAACAAAAACGTTTTAAAACATGACAGTAAGGACACTTTACAAGAAAGACCACTGAAGTCAAAGACCACTGAAGTCAAAGACCACTGAAGTCAAAGACCACTGAAGTCAAAGACCACTGAAGTCAATCCTCCATTTAGCTTTATATTTGTCTCATTTTACTGAATATCTTGAAAATCATAAGTGCCAAGTTTGAGCCAGTTTAATGCCTCTGATTGAAATCAACTCTAGGACTAAAGCACTCGCACAATAACTCACGCTGACACTCACTGTCATTCAAACATATTTAGAATTCTTGTAAGTGCAAACTTTACGATTCTATTTTTTGCATTTATGGATGCGCTTAATTATAGTGGATAAATCAGCTTTTCGTGATATAGTAAAATTTGGAGGCATTTGGTGCGCTGTAGGAGATTTTATTATTATTCTGCCTCTCAAATACATTATCTAGTTTAAGGTGGTACTTCGTTTCACAAATGACTAAATTCAGATTTGAACTATGTATAGGCGCCTACAGGTATATCTTCGCTTATTAGTTTTCCAAGAATCTCGTTGAACGATGCTGAAGGAAATGTTGAAGAAAAATCACTAAGGACTATGACAAACATGTCCAATTCTTCAGACAGGTACCGTAATTAGCTTGATGATATCTATCAAGGATTCTTAGACTGCTAATTAGCGAGTTTGCACTGTGGTACAAGGCACTGACAAATAAGAAATGTTGCACTGACAAATTGAAAATCTGAAGCCTTTGGCAAATTCTATTGAAGGACTCTCACTGAGAAATAATTTGGATGAAAAACACCTGGTTTCATTTACGATCTAGAACTGGATCGACTTGCAGAGTAATTACTAATTAGCAATTTCAGGAATCTTGTCAGCTTCTTGTCATACATCCATCTCGTGAAAGCATCGATTATGTTGCATAAAATGTGTACGGACTCTTCACTAAATACTCTTCACTAAATACGCACTCGACTTCACCAAAACTCAACTTCGCTAAAAACAATAACTTCTGTCAGGTTCGTGACAAAGAAGACCTTTCAAGCAAATCAATGGCAAGACTCACTAGTCTGCAAATAAAATTCCAGATGAAATATTCGAAGAACATGAAAGAACTGACATAAAATAATTAGTAAAATTTTGTAGTTAAAGCTTCCATCACTATAGTACCATCTCAGCTGAATTTTGGTTAATTCAAGGAGGGTGGGATAACGTGAAGGGTTGGGAAGATGAAGCAGAATATGTTCGATGCCTAGTCTCCAAGGCCTGGCATTAGTTGCGCCTTGATTAGCAAGTAAAGGGGCCTTCCAGGCTCTGGACCGATCAATCCTTAATTGATTATGTGTCGGCCTAATTATCTTCCCCTGAAGGCCCCTCAGCTAACAATAGTTGTCGTGGGGTCAGGGCACGTGAGGGCCGGTGTCCGTGGCCGTCGATATCCAACCCCTGTTAGCATGGAAAATGAAGGGAAAAACGGAAACGACGATGATGATACTTTGACATATGGTACGCAGCAAGTAACAGTTCGAATCGTTAAAAAAGAATAAGGCCATCAAGCTTATACAACTGAACTATGTTCATTATGATATGAATATATCTAGGAATCACACGGCAGTGACGGCGCACAGACAAGTCACAAACGCTGAGGAGGCACACTGTGCCATAGATGGAAAACACAGCTAAACAACTGCGACGCACAAAGAAGAAAGAAAACGCTTCAGTAAATTATTCAGAACCTAAAAAAACTTTTATTGAAGTATTGCATTAATGATTATGTTACATTTCACTCGGATAATTCATCATTGAAATATTTAACAAACTAGGCAGCTAAAAAAACTTACAAATTACCTTAAATTAAAAACTGCTATTCATTGCATTTAAAATACTGATTACCGTAATGTTAATATCTCTTAATAAAATAAAATGAAAATAAAATGCGAGACAAGTGGTGAAGGAGATCAAATTTGTTGATTGTTTAATTACATATTAAAGTTTGAGGTTGTTATGATATCAAAAGATATTCAATCCTTTACCAACTTGATAATTATGTGATCACTGAGAACCTACATGTTGCTCAATTTGACTCATACAATGTGTTATACATACTAACAGTGGCACAAAACATAAATCGACTTCCAAACGCAACAAAAAACCAGCAAACAGTCACACAAATGGCTAAAAGCCTAAAATTAGAGATGACATGCACTCATGAATAGAATTAATTGCATAGCCTCACACATCACGTGCAGAGCTTATGATAGAGAAGTGCACACCATAATAATGAAGAATGTGAAAATGCATTTATATAAGCTCAGTAATAAAACCAAATTCTCTAAACAAAGAAGCAAATGGACAATCTATTAAATACACACACTCACAGACCTACACTATTGTGAACTTCTCAGCAACAACTGTTCAATACAGGCTGGTCTACCTCCCTCCCCAGCACAAAAATATAAAAAACTAATTTTAGTAGAGAAATTAGCCTTCTTCAGGTGCTTTGCACGCAACAATTTGCAAAATGATCACTCTGATGTCGCCAGGGCAAAGCTAGAGGTTACCAGTTAATATTGTAACCTGGTTTGCAGGGGTACCCACTCTACCTGTCTCCGACTGCGACAGCTCCGTGCTCTCCGAATGCTGCGACCCCGCCCCTCCACGCTTCTTCATCTCCTCCGCAGCCCTCCGCTCCTTGTGCCGGTCCTTCCCCTTGACGTCCTTCCTCGACGCGCTCTTCTGGTTCCAGTTCTCTGACGCCAGATCCTTCTCTCCACCCCCCGCGCCGCCCGACCCGCCGGGGGGCGCCAGGACGACTTCCACGTGCTTGGCCGCACTGCGCGTGTTCTTCTGGTCCAGCAGGGGCTCCGACTCAACGCGATCCAGCTCGCGGTCCTTGCTCGGACGAGACGCCATAGGGCGGGACGCCAGCGCAGGGCTCTGATCTTTTGCCGCCACCGCCGCAGAGCCGGGATTTCCGCCGTTGGCTTTTCCGCCGACGGCGGTGGTACCGGTGAGCCAGGCTTCTTTGAGCGGCAGGCTGGATTGACTGGCGGCGTGCGGCATGGCGCTGTTGGCAGGGGGACTGGTCGCGTCCGTGCCAGCGGGTTTGGCATTGTTGCCGGCGGGCTTGGCATCGTTGCCGGCTGGCTTGGCGTCTTTGGGCGGCGCGCCGTCCTTGGGAAGGGATTGCTGGCGCTGCGGCATTTTCAGCCTTCTATCTGAGTAGATTTAGCTCAGGTCTGTTCTATTCTTTCCAATTTTTGAAGTTGAAGTCCGCAGATGTTTAAGATCTTTGTAAGTTTCTTTAAATATCAGTCAATTCGTTTAAAGCTCAGTAAATATAATCTTTGCTCTTGTAGTAGCCCAATCTGTTCATTTTAAATTTATATAATCTCTGGATAGCTTTAAAACTTAGCGAAAAATATATTACAAATTTTGTATAGTAGCCTACCGTACGGCATTTAATCATTTTTTATACTATTATCTACTCATGGAAATCAGCAAAAAAACCAATAACTTTTAAGCATGTTCAAATCTGATGGTACGGTACGGTACATTCGAATTCATTTTGTCACTTTCTCTATTAGAGTTTAGAGCTATATTCTAGAAATTAAATACTGTCTTCACTTCCCCAAGACGTCAACTGGGATCTAAACATTGATCTATTGAATTCCAATAACTGTACTTGTGTAGAAGGGTATGTCTAGAGAGAACTAATGCAATTGCAAAACTTCTACCCAAAGCTAGTTAGGATGAACTCAACGAACTCTTCAACACTAAACAACGGCAGAGCTGAAGGCCTTAGAGTTACACTTTCAATATACTGTCACGGAACCAGTCGAAGACAGCCTTTTTTTAGAGTTCAGTCTCAGCTCAACAAACGGCCGAGACTTCTATATATATGCTATAACGACAAATTGTTAGAAGCGATCCCTCGGTAGTGATATTGCTTAGCTATCAACTACTATCAACCAGCAATACTCAGCAGCCCGCTCGTCTCTTAAACCTACACACAATGTTAAACAAACGTCTATGAACGCGGAGCTATTTCTAGGCGAAAATAAACTATCAGCTCCGCTTTAATTAAGTGTATTAACGTTGGGAACATTCTGGGCATAAACCATAACCTATCAGTACCTCTTTCATTAACTAACACTCCCAACCCGTTCGGTTAAATCAGACCGACTAACCATGAAACTGTTACACAATTGAGCACACCGCAGAGCTAGCTGGCTCCACATGCGAGCAGCTACTGGATACCAATTGCGTCTATTCGCTCAAACAAATTGATCGTTGCACGAACTAAAACATAAAAAAATTATGTCCTAATCCTGAGCTAACCCTAAACTAACCCTAAGCTAACCCAAGACTAACCCTAAACTATCTCTGAGCTAACTAACCCTAAACTAAAATAACGTTCTGTAAATAGAACTCCGCTGCAGTGGACCTTTTATATGATTAACTATGGCGTACAACGACCAATTTGTTTGAGCTTCTAGACGCCACTCTGGATACCGGTCTTTCTTCGAACAACAGCCTATAGCAGGTTGGCCAAGCAGTTCTCGGTCTATAGAGACACCGGCTGCAAAATTGGAAACTGTAGCAGAAATGTGCATTCCAAAAATAGCTATTACTGGCCTGCGCATTCTAAAATAACTATTGTAACCTCATCAAAACTAACCCTAGAACCAATAACCCGTAACCAAACCAATATACTAAACCAGTTGCCTTAAGACCGGTTGCTAGACTTCGATTTGAAGTGCGATTTTATTTTGTAGTCCGAATTAACCAATTAAAATATATGAGAAAATTGTATCGAATAATCTGATTGGTCAATTTGGACTACAAAATAAAATCGCACTTTAAATCGAGGTCTAGCAACCGGCAGTTAATCTTATTAAGAAAATATTTATTTCAAAAAGGTTAAGCTCTAAGTCAAAGTTAATTTGAAATGTAAGAGAGTTATTTTCAGAATCTGCATTTCTGTTATGGTTTCATTTCAGTAAACCAGCAGCTACTCTGGCTACCAGTAGCAGCAAGGGCGCTACCGCTGTCACATGAGGACGGGCGAACGCTTGCCTGTGTGGTCTGGTGATAGTGTCACTGAACTGCCGTGCTAGAGGTCCGGGGTTCAATCCCCGCTCTATATAGCTCAATAAAGAATTCAATTTCTCGGGCTTGCCCAGTCCCAACTCGTGTATGACTTTTAATTGACATTCGAAGCACACAGCCGGCCAGGTCAATCGAACTATAAATTATCACAAAATTGTATCTCCTCTCCCTGCTGCCTGGAAAGGTAGCCTAACATTGCATCCAGCAAATTCTGCGCACTCTAGGAGGGCCTAAACTCAGCTGAAGTTCAGGATTTTCATCATAAATCTTAAGAAAAAATGTAGACACTTCACAAATACATAAAATACATCAAAAAATACATATAAAAAATACATCTAGAAATACATCTAAAAGGCCTACAATAAAAAATTCAGTAACAATCACGATGAAATTTTGAACTCTGCATATTTTTCTAATTTTCCCTCACAACACACATTTCAAACTAAAACTGGGGTGCCAAGCCACCACGACTCCCTTACGGTTCACAAGTAGTCACACACATCGATAGGGGCTTACACCTGATTGGCTGCTCGCCACAGCCACAGCAGCCTAATGTATGACTGGCTCCGCCCCTTTATCCCACGGCCATTCAGTCCATTCTGCTTACTGAGCCATAAACCAAGGTCTGCTGCTGCTATAATCACGTGTTTCAGTTTTATTTACAAGTTCAATAGGAGACAGATAGCTTACGCTTCATTATGTACAGCAAATTTATATTATTCACAGTGATGCCACTGCTTGGGATATATCACTACAGTATATTTATCGGTGTTTATTTCAGTGATTGCGGGATCTGATTTTTAACGCCATTTCCTAGTGGCGTAGCCAGACTTTATGCCGACCGGAGCAAATGTTTAATGCTTATTTCATTATTTTATTATTAAACTACAGCGGCATACTGATTTTTTTAGGTGGAGCGGTGTTCAAACATTATTGTTGGATTGTTAGAATGTTAGACAGAATGTGCGCGCAGCATGTAATTTTTTTCAAATGTAATTGTGAAGTCTCCATATGGCGCCATAGGCAAATTGCTGTCGTGTCATCGACTCTCCCGCCCCCACCCGGATATGGAAGAAACTAAACAAATTTGAACGAATTTTAAACGCATTTAAAATCATCCCGACCGGCGCAGCTGCTTCAAGTGCTCCTACGCAGCTACGCCACTGCTATTTTTAGATACCTTAGGATACTCCTTTGTTAAATGGCACATGTTACGGCTTCCCAATATTTTGGTCAAAAACATACCATCTAGGGATATATTGGCTCTAGAAAATACACAGAATCTAGGGACATTATATTCAATTTTGGTCCAATGGTAACAGTGAAAGTGAAGCGGCTAATTGAGGCGATTTATGAAAAGAGAGCAGCTAAATTCAAATGGTTTGAGAGTCTGTATCCTGTTCATACATAAGGGTTTTTTCAATGCATTTTATTGCATTATCATTTAAATTTAGTGAAGATAAGAGTTTCGGGGGGGGGGGGAAATGCTTACCACGTAAACCAAAACAATCAAGCCAGATCTATTAGACAAAAGTCCAGTAATATAGGAGGGCGAAGTGAAGAGGCTTGATCCTTCCGCTTTTAACGCTCACTCCAGCTCACAACATGACTTATATTGGCATTCACCATTGCGAGTTAACCTCGAGTTGGCTCAATCGGCGGATTGTGTGACGTCACGTTACGCATAGGAGATTGACAACGGTCACTTTCAACTCGCGCACTGACCAACTCGAGGTTAACTCGCAATGGTGGGTACAGATATTACTTTTGAAAAAACAACTTCAGAATTGGTGCGTATAATTTCTTTTTTTAGCACCAGTTTGTTGGTCTCCCTTATTGCAGTATCTTTCAATAATTTACTTATTCACAAAACAGTACAAAATCACTTAACACAAAAAACGGATTTTGATTGAAGCATCAGTAGTTAATTAATATAAGTAAAGTTTCACTACACCAAGTAAATGCAACATTGTATATTCAAGAATGAATTCAATAGAGCTAATAAAAAACCACTAAAATGCTTGCAGAATTGTCAATCGTGTAACGCAAACAATATAATTATAAACCAAGATACCCAGAATCTCATCGTGTGACTCCAAAACCAAGGTAGCCAAACACTAGTTAATCTCAATCCAATGCTATATAACTGGTCAAAATCAAGAACTTCTCAGAGAAGACTCCCACAGAACGAGATAAAAATAATAATACAGACAGCATATTCCATTATAATATGATCCATGATTGATTGACTTATTTCCGATTTGATTCAACAATAAAATCTCAATTAAATTAATTTCACGTTTATAACCGGTGAAAGAAGAAAAAAGTTTTCACCAACGTATAATTCATTATTAATTGGATGTGGCGGCAATCTGTTGTCAACATTACTGGTCTCAGACTAACGGTCTGGGGTATCCAAAATGAAGAAGTATGAATACCGGAAAGACCCATGTACATGATGTCTGTTTTAAACTAGCTCAAAAATATCGGGAGAGCCAGGCAGTTCCTTGTAATAATAAAGATACAATAGTAATGAATACTATATTGATACGGTTCCACGGTTATACAGCGGAAGGTTTGGTCTAAGTTCTAAGATACAGGTTGAGGCTTGCATTTATATCATCTGATAACGTTGAGGGCTTGAGGCCATGACCATAGCAACATTTAGCTACTGTTCATTTCACCTTTTTTCTCATTTTTTCCTTTATTTAATGGATGTTGTTCGATTGTCTGTCTGCCCAATGTAGCGAATAAAGTTTCATATAAAGATGCTCGTAAATGAAGCTAAGTCAATAGTAGAACACACGCAAAAATATTGAAGGTGACCTGAGATTCAAACAATCGTTTCAAAACATTGGCATGGTTCAAACCCCAAAGTCCCCTTCAGGATGCACGGGACGATTTTGGTCGGCATTCATATATTTTTTTTGTAGTTTAGCACAAAGATTATATATACAGTCCACTTTGTGCGAAAGGCCACGCACAAAATCACTCTTCCCCCCTTTTTAATCGCATTTACGACTCGCCCGGGGAGCTCTGGGCTGCAAGAAAATTCTTTGTTTCCCTGCTTACAAGGAGTGTAACAAAATTAAAATAAGTAATGTCCGATGGTGGCGGCAGGGGCATGGCACAGTTACGTGTCTTAACCGGGACAAGAAAAAAAAGATAAAAAGAAGAAGAAAAGTTAGTGGATGACTCACTTGAGCTGTAGCTTTCAGCGGAGGATGCAGATATCGACCGACTGTGCAGCTTGGAGCGCTGGGGCGCGAGGCTCTTGTACCGCACCTCCTACACACACAATCAGTGAATCTACGTAAATTTAGTCCGCCAACTGTGTGATAGCCAATATCAAGACTAAAAAGTCCAGTCTGTGCGGAGAGTCATACAGAGACTGCTCCTTTCTCTGAAGTCACCTTTATGACTTGAGCGTGGAACTCTGGGCTATATACAACAAATTGTTTGTTCCCCGGCATGCAGAAGGAACCATGAAAAGAAACACTCCCAGGGGAAGGGGAGAACTTGTAGTTTAAGGACCGTGTCTAGATACAAAGACAATTACAGTCTGGTTCTGTGCAAGAAAACTGCTCCCCCTTATTCAATTGCCTTTTACAACACGACAGGGGAGCTCTGAGCTATAAGCCAATTCTTTGTTCCCGGCTTGCAGGGTTTATTGAGAACCGCTCCCCACTCTTCATCTCTCTTATAACATGCCGGTGACTGCAGGGTTGCAGGTGGGGATGCGGGGTTGCCTGCATGCCTGGGCTGTAAACCAATTCTTTGAGCTTCTTGGTTTGCTACCAGTAAAAATTAGTTTTAGTCCCAGTTTCAGGGGCCCGACCAAAGTACACATACATGCATCAGTACTTGCATGCAAATGAGTCGATTATCTGATCAGCAATGTTAAAAACTGATATTCATGACTGCGACCATGGACATAGCAAAGCGGCGCGAAACCGATGGACCTAGACGGCCTAGCATCACCGAACAACATCGGAATGTTGGATGCATAATAAATATGGCATTGCTGGCCCGTGATTATCTACTGCTAAATATTACACTGGCATTCTAGTGTCCAAAAGTTTGTCATTTTCAAGTCTATCTCAGTGGAGTACAAACTCAAATCATAAGCCTTTTCTGAGAGTAATCAATCTATCTTCTTTTTTGTTTGACCTCATTGCTTTGCTGTGCTTATTATTTGTATTCACTGTAAATGACATGCGTATTAAAACTATATGAAAAAAATTATTTTAAAAACTCACCCATGATTCTAAATAATTAGTGGAGCACACATTTTCAAATCTTCTTCTTCAGTGTTCTGCCAAATGGCAGGTCTTCGGTGTCCAACACCTCAACACTAGCCGATCCGCGACGTTTCTCTTAATTAGCTAACGAAAGTATGCTTTCACGTTTTAATTAATGTTTTATCTATAATTATAATAATTATAATTTTAGACGTCCATTCTAATGCACTATAGGCAAGCCTGCAACGCCGTGTCCGTGTTAACACTGTACGTTAGACGTTTCCGTTGAAGCTGGGTTTTACAGCCGGATTATCTTACAGTCGCCAACCAGAATAATGATTGCCCTGGAAGACGATTATCAGCTAGCGACAATTGTGTGTAGAACAGCCTTGCTGAAGGACCTGCAATGCAGTTTCATAGTTGCCGGCGCAGGACATAAAAACAGGTTTCTGGACTCTAACCGACGCCTCAACCACTATGAGCGCCTCGCTCATTTATTTATTTAATTGACAAATTGCTATTTAGAGCTCAGCTTACTCTTTTCTGTTGCGCCTCCTCCAGACACTTGGAACTGCTCGAGGGTCGAGGAGCCAGGCCCTGAAAACATCAAACACTAGCGTACAACAACCATGTGAGTTATAATAGAAAATTAGAAAAATTCAACAGAAAGTCCGGCATTGAGCAAATTAATTCCTATATAAAGTGCATCCTACGTAATTTGAAACAAGCAGAATCTTCAAGTTCATATAGTAGCTATTTTTCTTATATCTGAAAGCGTATAATTTGTAGATATCATTTGTAGTTGTATAAAAATGATATAGCATGACAATCACCAATCAAATTAATACAATAAGCCTACGGGTCATTCCATATCAACTCAACCAGAGCCTCCCGGGTGACCATTTTTGATTTGGCTGATTTTTTTACCAAATTTTCTATGAATATCAGACAGGTTATATCCAAAAT
>JAQIWG010001498.1:0-24225 GCA_034695025.1 Chamaedrilus cognettii
ATGGCTGGGTAATATTTATGTTCCAAAAGTTGGGGGGGACGCGTCCCGTGGTCCCAATAGGTTGTTGCGGCCATGAGCGCTTGTAGTAATTCTCAGGTTTCGCTCCTTTTACTGGTTTATTGAATTTGATCAAAGGTTGTATTTCGTAGTTGGAATAATTGTGATAATTATAATATTAATTATGCATCGTCCAGCCAGTTGCCACGATGAGAACCTGAGCTATTTACTTATCAGATCTAGAGACACATCCGCGTAGGGATGTGCTTAGTAGGAGTAGTACTCCAAAAACAATGCATTTTTGAAATTGTACTCGGATTTAGAAATGGATAGGAGCGGCATTAGTAGTAAAAATGGACGATGGGGAGTATGGCCTTCTCTAGGCCTGCCTCTTTTTTGAAAGGCATGGGAGTGCACTACTCCTGTTTTATAAGCAGCAGTCGTAACACTACTCCTTCTTTTGTAAGGGCTAAACTGAACTCTGCATCTGCGGTTCTCATGAAGGTGATGGGCGCATGTTTTCCCTTCTGTTATAATCAAATTTTGTTTGACTGGCATCCAACTGTAAGAAAAAGCGTATCAATGCACATGCTGCCTCCCCTCCCGCCCTCAATAGTCTAGCAGCATTTTTGTGGCAAATTTTGTTTCATCTGGCGCTATCCCCCCTGGTCAAGCGGTATTTGAGACCTTATCCCATCCCTCTACAGAAAAACTGAGTTTGCCAGTGGCTTTATTACAGATAAATATTGTTGAATGTAGCCTAGCCTAGTTTTCTATGTTTGTTGTTAGTGATACACTATAGCCTCTAGGTCTCAAAATCAAAGCGTCAAAGCGTGTTTGATGTTTAGTGTGTGCTATTGTTTCGTTCCTAAGGATTGAAGCAGATTTGCATAGCTTTCTGCCATGTGGTGCATGTCTCAGGGTCTTGTTGAATTTCATGTAAAATAAGGATATTTGGTAGTATGTAGATTTTGAGCAGAACCATGCTATTTGGTGTAGTTGAGCAGAACCATGCTATTTGGTGTAGTTGATGTGCACTATGTTTCGCTGTTTTCTAGCGTTGCTTTTCCACAGATTAACCTTGTTGCGTAACTAGCTGCAAGTCTGAAGTCATTCTTAAAGTAATCAATTTATTTTGTCTCTGTAAATATAAAACTACTGGAGCCTGTTTCTCAGAGTTTCCGTAACTTTAAGCCTAAACTTAATCCTAAAAAGATTTGAAGAAATTAAATCCAACCGCCGACCAACGTGACGTCATCATTTAAAATAACAAAGACTAAAATTTGCGTAACCCATTTTCTTAAGAACTTCTTAAGACTAAAATTTGCCTAAGAAGTTTTGAGTAACAGGCCACAGGCATTTATCATTTGTAGTAGATTTTATCCCAGCCTGTTTTGTTGTTATTTTAAATCTCTCTATGATGGATTATTACGCCATCTTTATCTGTGGATGTTAGTGGGCGTGTTACGTGCTACGCTTATGCATCTACTGTGTCGTATGTCAAATATTTTACTATTGCGTTTGCGGTAAATCGTTTAATACGCCACTGTGTTATATGCCGTGTTTATATTGAGGTGATTAAGCGAAGTATTTGTTTTTGTGTGTGCTGTAATCTTGCAGCTAAAGTTGACGATCTGGTAGATCATGATGGCTAAGTTGGTTTGATAATCATGAGCCATCCAATTACATACTTATTATTGCCTGGTCAGAATATTTGCAGCCTTTTGTTTTAGTATGTTAATTTGACAACTTGCAATGTTTGCGACCATTCTGTCTTAGGATTAATGACAATAACTATAGGTGAAGTTTTAATTTGATTATTGATGATTTTAGCGCAATGCTGCAGCGGTTTCTTCTCTACGACAGTAAAGCTACTTCAGAGTTTACACTTATAGTTATTGACATTCTTATTTAACAGAATTTAGCTGATATATTATTCTGACATCTGCATAAATCACCTGATTATTACCTTGAATGAAATTGACTGAAATACGTATGATAACTTTGCATTGTAAAAGCTACAAGAACAATCGGCATACTGTCACTCCATTACTTGTTCAGGTGTCGTTTGCTTTTTGAGTGCAATGTACTGCTACAACTGCTAAGTATGCACTAGCTACAAACTATAATATAGGTGTTTTTGAAAGTGATAGTATTTACAAGAATATAGCGCCACAAGAAGATTATAACACCAGTATAGCATCGCTTAACGCGTCCACACAGATGGAACATGAAATAAAATAGGAGCCCCGAAAAGCGCGCGTAAAGGCGCGCGACAGCACACACGTTTAAAAATCCTGGCAGTGACAGTCGCATCAGTCGTCTGACTGAGCCGTGGCCGCCAGCTTTCCCAAAACCGCCGCAGCATTGCCACGTTGGACAGCGGTGGACAGGACAGTTCTGAAATTTACTACAATTTTTATTAGGGCCTAGACTAAGCCTACGTGACATTGCAGGTCTACACTGATTTTCATTGTTAAGCTAATAATTCATTTTGGAAGGGGAGAGGGCGCGATGCCTACAAAAATTGTTACCTGCAGAATAGTTTGAACGTTCTGGTTTAATTCGACGCTTATTTCAGATTATATTATGCAGGCATATAAACATAAAAATTATACTGCGAATTAAGTCCTGCCGCACATTATAATAGATTACTACCAAACAAAAAAAAAGTTTAACAAAAATAATATTAGGTCGATGTATACAATGTATAATTGAATATTTCTTGATTGGTTGGCGTACATGTTGCCCCTACCTGGCAATAAATTGATAATAAATAATAAAAATTAATAAATTAATAAATTTTTAATTCCACCCACTACATAATATTTTCGAAAAGTAAATGCCGTCCGGTACCCCTTTTACATTTGGGAAATTCCTTTTAATAACAGTTTCTTGTCTTTATATTAAAGGCGTACGTTGACTGTTACAAACTTTTGCGTTTTTAACTACAAATAGTCAGAGCATTGACTGGGTTGAGCTTGACCTTTCCTTATCCGTGGCCTGTGGATTGCTCTTGTTACCAGCAAATAAAGCAAAAATATTTGAATAATTACTATGTATAACAATTTGTGGCTAAATTACGTTTTATGTAGAAATATGCGATAAATAGCAAAATGCCTGATTTTATGTGTGAAATGAAAAATAATTCGAAATATGATAATATGCGAAATATGATAATTCGATAATATGCGAAAAAACAGGTATAAAACGTGTTCAGGTTTTTCTGGCGTCCTTATCTTAATTAGAATTCAAATATATTACGGTATATAAAAAATAAATTTGATTGAATGTTGCAGCTGTTTTAGCTTCTGATAATTGAGATGATCTACGACATTTGACGTACAAACCATGCTGCGCCTATCGGCTCAGCTTTCAAATTATTTCTATCTGATATGATGGACGGATCAGCAGAGCTGTCGGTAACTTTCTTTTTCTTATTTCTATTTTTGTTTAACGAATGTGGCAAGTACCGCCATACTCCTCATTATTGTCTATGGACGGTCCCCTGAGTATGCAGCTTTAAAAAATGTTTTTTAACGATGTTGCTTCATGGTAACTTTTTCAGTGGCAGTGTAATTAAGAATTTCTTTGAGTATCGTAAAGAATCTGAACAATTACAAAAAATATGAAAAATTAGAAGGTAGGAGATCATGCAAACCGATTTTTTGATTTATTAATTGTCGACTTCCACAGTGCGCATGAAAAATAGTGTAATATATTTATTACATATATGTTTTTCATATGAGCGAGGCGCTGCACATGCTGTTGTGGTTAGGCTTCGGACAGAGAGTCCAGAGACCTGAATTCAAGTCCCGGCGCCGGCAACTATGAAACCATGCGTTACAGGCCCTTTAGCAAGGCTGTTGAACGCATAAGTTTTAACAACACACAAGCTAGCTGATTAGCATCGTCCAGGGTAATTAATTATCCTGGTTGGCCACCGGAAGAGCATCATGCCGTAAAAAACGCAGTCAAATCTAACAGCAAAACGTAACGTCCAGTGTAACATCAAATCTGTGTTAACGTCTAATCTGTGTTAACATGGACAGTAACATGGCATTACAGGCTTGCTGTAACACATTATAATGGACGTCAAGAACGATGATGATTATTGTACGGCTACTGTGGCAACCTAACAATCATGTTCTTGTCGTGCCCCCCAATAGAGTTCTGATGGCATGGTTGCCATGGCAATGGGTGAAGATTCACTGATTGCCGAGATGACGACTGACCTGTCGCTCGCCACCGCCCAGTGCAAGTCTGCGTACGGCCTCAAGCAGTGCCTCGTGTGCGGCGACCGCGCACTCGGCTTCAACTTCAGCGTCGTGTCGTGTGAGAGCTGCAAGGCGTTCTTCAGACGCAATGCGCACAAGGTTACGTTGGCTCCAGTTCAGGCGCTTGATAACTAGTATAATATATAACATTATAATATACATATATATATATATATAACGCGTTTGATAACTACTGATATATATATATATATAACTGTGCTTAGGATTAGTGCACGCTGATTTGATTTAGTTTATGTTTTTCAATTTTTATCCAAGAAATATTCGGTTGAACTGCTGCATTTCATAGACGATCCTTAGTTCTTGTTTCAACTGATACCTTGATCTCGAAAGATAATTTAATAGTAGTAGCCCATGTTTCTATGCAAACACACTTGCAGCCAAGTTCTTCGATTTCGATTTGAGTGCGAATTAAGTGCGATTAAATTTTGTGGTCCAGTGTTGGTTGCAGACTATTGCTCATTGCGTGGTGCGTGGTTGCAGACTATCTGCTCAATGCGTGGTGCATGGTTACAGACTATCTCCGGTCGGTGTAACGGCGACTGTGAGGTGACGGCTGAGTCGCGCGCCTACTGCAAGCGTTGTCGCCTGCAGAAGTGCTTCACCGTCGGCATGAAGCGCGACCTCATTCTCAGTAAGCTCAGTGGTCGACATGACGCGTGACCTCATTCTCAGTAAGCTCAGTGGTCGGTATGAAGCATGACCTCATTCTCAGTAAGGTCAGTGATCAGCATGGAGCGCGACTTCATTCTCAGTAAGCTCAGTGGTCAGCATGATGTGCGACCTCATTATCAGTAAGCTTATTGGTCGACATGAAGCGCGACCTCATTCTCGGTATGAAGCTCCGTGGTCATTAATTGGTCGTATGACAGTTGTAATCTGATGTTTGCAACGATGTTATTAGTGTTGGAGCAGCAGTTAAATGCATTCATTTTCAGATGCTTAATTTGTTTATTTTCTGAAATGAAAATTCCGTCGCTTTACAATATGTTATTGAATTTTGAAGAGCATACCTACGCTGATATGGATACGTCTCTATTTGTAACTGATTTTCAAAGTTTTAAGAAGTAGTATTTGATGATTTTGATATAATTTTTGATATTGGTGCGTTTGTTATACAGATATACCTTGTTCTACTGGGGCATCTTGTTATAACGGTACATCTATTGTATAACTTCAACATTTTTCATAGACGACCAGCAGAAGCAGTTTCGCTGTCGCAAGATTCAAGAAAACCGCCTGCGACGCTCTGGCAGCGGGGGCTTCTACCCCCCCGGAACCACCGGCGCCAGCGCCGCCTCCCCTGACTCTGCGGCGGACTCGTCGTCCATGACCCCTGACCTTTTGGGGGTCGATGAGCCCCCCGAAGCAGCGGGGGGCCCCCCCGCAGAGGCTCTCTCCCCTTGCAGGGGTCCGGTGACCCACATGATTGCGTCAGAGGTGGACGTGGGTGGACTGGAGGGGCTGGATAAGGAAAGTCGCGACCTGCTGAACGAGGTACGGGGTTAGGAGGGTGAGGTTGTTTGGGGGCGGGGTCGATTAATGGAATAAATAACTTCGCTGTGACAGTGTGTGCTCATGTTGGTATTGTGGCTGACTCGATATTGTGTGCTAATATACGATGTTGTTAGTGGAGTCTCTTGCCTGTGCTGACGATCAGCCAGTTTTAGTTGTAATAATGGTGATGTTGAGGCAGCGCTCACAACATCGTGGAAATGAGAGCAAACTAAACACAGCAGACTTAACTTATCAGCAAACTAAACTGTGTGTGTGTCTGTATACTACTGCACTGAGATCCTCGATGAGTCCTCAGGCGTCGAAGCGGACTTTAAGCTCATTATTTTTAGTTTATTGCTTTACTACTAGCTTCTTTTTATAGTGCGTCAGATGATTCAACCTGATTGAATACTTGCAGCATCCGGTCCCACTATGCTCTCATGCATCAACACGTTGGAAAACACGGTTTCGGCTTGAACTTGGTGTGAAGGACGCCATTACGGGTGACTGAGTGCGCTGTCTGCGCTGAACAATGCACCCTTGGCGCTCAGGTGTTGACCGCCTTCAGGACGACGTTTGATAGGCCGATGGAGCATCAGCCCCTAGACGCGCCATCCAACGTGGAGCTGCTCAACATGGCCGACACGTCCGTGCGCAGACTCGTCAAGATGGCCAAGCAGCTGGCGCTGTTCCGCGAGCTTGACCAGGAGGATCAGATCTCGCTGCTCAAGGGTGCCGTGGTGGAGGTCCTCATCCTGCGGTCCTCCAAGATGTTCAACTTGGTGTCTCTCGACTGGCAGGTATTGTGTGGGTGGCCCGCCGGCCACCGGGGAATGACGCATTGGTTCGCAGACTATGCTTTAGGTTTAAAATTATGTTGATTTTGAATGATATTATAATGTTGATATAAAATATTGTTTTGCAGTACTGTTCTTTCTTTACTTCCAATTTTTTATAGGCATGCTATTTGCGTGAACTTTTTAAAGGTTGACACTGCTTTCAATTTTGAACAGCAGATGCTTTGAGCATGAACCTTGTAAAGGCTACACTTGTATTACTTTCGCGTTATCCTGTAGAGGTGTGCATGCGGTGCGCAGGTGAGCAAGGAAGGTAGGCAGCACACGGTCAGGGCAGCCGCGCTGACGCATGGCTCGCCCGAGTCAATGACCTTCATCCTGCAGTACCAGCGCTTTGTGCGCTCGCTGCTCGCCTCGACGCTCAATGACAACGTCGTCCTCATGCTGCTCATCGTAATGACGCTCCTCTCGCCCGACCGCGCCACCGATCCGCGCGTGTGCGGTGCGCAGGAGCGCTACGCCGGCGTGCTGGCGCGCTACGTTGCGCTCATCTACCCCCACCAGCCACTCATGCTGCCGAGGCTCGTCCAGCGACTCGCCGACATCAGGGACATGAACGAGAAGCACACGGCGCTGTTGATGAACGTACAGGTGGACCAGCTCGAACCTCTCATCACAGAGATATTTGACCTAGCCGCATGCTGAGCGTGGCAGGGCCGATACAAAACTCTCATGTAGTCTCGTTGGATCATTCGAATCGCAAAGCTAGACTGAACTTATCCTGACTTGAACTGAGGTTGCTCGGTTGGGTGAGAGGGCTGAAGGGACGTGGCGCTGAGGATGAAGGCCAGTTTGGATGTTTGGATGACGGATGATGGTAGCGTTTGAGGGAAAGGGGAAATTTGAATATTTGTGGAGAAGAGATCTTATACTTATTTACCTCACAGCATCCACTGCCCTCTTCACTGCAAATACTCAAATAACTTTGATCTCTTATTATTATTGTTATTATACTCGGATCTACGAAATAGATCCTAGTTCACAACCCATGAACTGAGCCTTGATCTCTTCTCTAACGAGAAACGAGACAAAATGATTCTGAGAGTGATTTGTATCAGCCTTTAATTGTTTCTGTAGGGATGGATGCTGGTCTGCGCTAAGGTTTGAGCTTGACTTGAAGCCAAGCGAGGAACAGTCTTCTGAACATTGGCTGTTGTAAGCTGGACTGAAAACTGCGTGATGCTGGGAGTGCTTAATGCAAGGAAGGTTCTTTCTTGTTGATTAGAGATGCACATTTGCCTTGTGTGTTTGAAGTGATTAATTTCTTGAGGCCTTGGCGTAAAATTTCTCAAGGGTAAAATGGTCTCTTCTGTTTGACTTAAAAGGAAGCTTTCGTTAGCTGAGAGCAAATTTAAACTTCCATATTTGGTTGAAGAACTTTGTATGAAATTGATCCTTTGAGATTAGCACTGACTGCTGCTGATGATTTTGTTTTTGTTTGTAGTTTAGGGACCGTGTGTAGCACACAAGGGCTATAGTTCGGTTCTGTGCAAGAGAGCCGGCACAGAACCGCTCCCCCTTTTCTTTAGTCGCCTTTTACGACAAGCTCGAGGAGCTCTGGGCTGTAGGCCAATGTTTTGTTCCTTGGCCTGCAGGGGTATGCTGTTGATGAAGCGTGCTTGTTGTGTCCATGATCTTTGAGTGTACTTTGAGTTGTCAACGAAGCTTGATTACAGGTGGAAAATCCATTTTCTACAAGGCCTAATTGCTCTCTATTCTGTAGCACGCTGCTGAGCTTGGGAAGGTTTGTCTGCTGTCACGAGGCCGTTGCCTCTTGACTTCAGCATAGGTCTGGACCAGTTAGGGTGCCTTGTCTGCTCTGTGGTAGCTTGTTGTCAATCCAAGCGACATTACTCTAGAGTTGTTATTTATGTAATGTAGTCCTATAGTAGGGCTAGTATAGAGTTTATCATGACTGTAAGCAGCTCGTTGCTTGAATCCACAGCCTTGATGCTGACATGTTGCATGCTGTGACGAAGCCGTGAAGGCCTTGGTTGTCAATATCAATTTATTGTATCATAAATTTGTTGTCGTTCGTGCTCACTAGCAATCGTCCATTTGTATTCTTCCGAAGAATGGAGACTGAAGCGTAGAGCATATTGGTGGAGGACATTTTGGAGTGAGATTCAATCATCAAAGGTATATTTCGGTGCAAGTTCAATAGCATGACAAAGCATGGTTGCTGGTGTTGTGCTGTTAACGTTGTTATTGCGTGAACTGGTGATTCGTTTAGTGAATGTATAACATATTATTGTTGCCGCCCTTGTTTGTTGTCTGCTCGATGCATGTTATTTATATATAGAAGATCTGTCGGTGGTGTAGGGATTTGTCTACACCCCCCCTACACCCCCTCAGTTTTTGAGGTACACCCTCCCTACACCCCTCAAAAAATCAGGCCTTGAACACCTCCCCCGAGGGGGGTGTAGCTCAAAGAGTGGGGGGCGTAGGGGGAGTGTTGCAGTTAGAAAATGAAAGGTATATATGATAAATTGTTGAAAAAATAAAAATAGATATAAAATGGATAGACACTCTTAAGAAGGACGTGCGAAAAAGCTTGTCAGCACACCGCCCCCCCTTATCGAGAGTTTTCACGAGAACGAAGAAAGGATAAGGTAAAGACACTGAAAGATTCTGTTTCGCGGCTCCGGAAATTTCTGACACCCCCCCTGACATTTCTGACACTCCCCTATTTTTTTAATCCTGGATAAATGCCTGGATTGGTTATCATATGGTTTGTACATACAACATCGCTTGCTAACCCTAGTGCAAATAACTAAGCTGTATTGGTGTGGTATGCGATATACATATAGATGCTGTCGTGAGAAGTGCAAAATTAGCATATTTACTTGTTGACTTCAGATTTACAATTGTTTTTTATATCATAGTAGGCTACTAAGTATAAAGTACGGTCATACTGGGGTAAGTATTGGCCTTTGTGGAGTAGTGATAAGCCCGATAGTGTATTTTGGAATAGTAGTGGCTGCAGTCGTGTAGATTCTTGTCAAGTTATCATTTAGTTATTGAATGGTGATAGTAGGCTATAAAAGTTTTCTTTTTGAATTTTGAGAGTGTTCACAATTTCTTTGATTTAAATATCTGCTAGTATTTTTTTAGATCAGAATTGGATAATGTCATCACTTGCGTTAGTGTCTCACGGAAGAAGAACTTAGTTAAGTGACAAAATAATTTGTAGAATTTAAATAATAAAACGTATTCTGTTGTTTAACGGCTCTGACATATAAGATTTGATGAAGATATTATTAATTTTCTCGCTTCGTTCAGTGTCATATACTCTCGGCATTATATTTATTGCATTATTTTGAGTGAATTTCTTCAATACTTAATTTTGTGCGCTTGCTAATTCCTCTTCAGCTTCGTTTGACGTATTAAGACAAAACCCACAGTTAATCAAATTTGAGCGTAGTTGTAAATAATGGTTGACAATGAGGGATAGGATGATGCTGAGAGTGGAAGAAATTTAAGCATGTTCGAAGTTTGAATGTAACATTCCGGTTTTGATTCATGTTTTGTGTGAGAGAAACAGAGAAGTATTTTTAAATTATTGTTTGAGTTTAAGTTAGGTTGTGCGCTGTTTACCTTTGAATTGAAAATATCACACTTTTAATATCTTATCATTATTATTTTCGTTTTTCTCATCCATCTGATTAGTGTTTGATTAGAGTTAGCAAATATTTTGAAATGGATACAAATGCTCTCTGTTTGTCGTGATTGGTGGTTTAAGGAGTTAAGGACCACGTGTAGTAACGAAGACCGTAACAGTTCGGTTCAGTGCGGAGGACCATGCACAGACTGCTCCCCCCTATTTAGCCGCCTTTTATGACTCGCCCGGTGAGCTCTGGGCTGAAGCCCATTTTTTGTGCCCCGGCTTCAGGAGATCATTTTGTCATATTTTTCGTTATCAATGAGTCTTGTAGAATGCAGCGGACGTTTTTGACAGACACAACTTTAACAACTGACTACCGAATAATATGTCCTGATGCAATTTGCTGTTTTTTATAAATTACTTAAATATTTTTGTATGACTTTTATTAACTCATAGTCACACATGTTTTCAAGATGCTTGATGATTGGAGAATAGTTCTTGTGGGCGTGGCCTGACAGTCATTGTGGGCGTGGCCTGACAGTTGTGGGCGTGTTATTGTAGGCCTTCTTCAGATTTATTTTTTATTTGTATTAAAATTAATTTCAACTGACGATTCAGTGATTTTGTGACACATTGTAAACTCATTAATCATTAAGTTCATGAAATTTGAATGCTTTAACTACAAATAATTTCAAATAGCAAATTTGTTTCTTTTCAACTGTCACCAAAATATGAGTTCAATTTTCTTCTGAATTAGAAATTGACACTGATAGTGGCAGTCCCTTTTGAGTAGTCCTTTCAAATTTTGTAGAGCGTTTTAACTATTGTAGATTTGGCCTAGGCCAACTCGCTATAATTGAACAATAATTCTGATAAGAGTAATGTATGAACTTCACAATAATATGTTACGTTTACAGATTTTCATTGAAGCTGGAACACAGTTTTATAGAAGTCTGTGGCCTATTCTACAGGATTTAAGTAAAGGACTATTGATTTTGAAATTGTAGTATATTTAGAAGAATAGAAACTGCAGAAAAGTGGAATCGCTTTTTTCATGTTTTTGTGTTTTGTGAATTTTCGCCACTTTTGCACGTTTTTGTGAAATTCTGCAACCCTGCCACATAATTTTTTTTTCAAATTTGTCGCATTTTTTTTACAAATACCAAAAGTGTGGGATACCAAATACGCGTGATTTCCAGCATTATTTGTAACTTTACATCAACCGAATTAATTTGTGGTAATTTTTATAACAATATTCAATTCTATTTCCGTAGCATTTATATCCGGTACGGATATAAATGCTACCATTGCGAGTTGGTCAATTGGAGAGTTGAAACTGGCCGCTGTCAATCTTCTATGCCCAGCGTGACGTCACACAATCCGCCGATTGAGCCAACTCGAGGTTAACTCTCAATGGTGCATACCGATATTAGTCAATCAGTCAAATTTAACAGTATGGTGCAATAATGCGAAAGTAGCTTTTCGTGAATAAATAGTATTTTTCGTGCATAGTGATTTCTGAGAATTTGGCCGCAATTTCCTCATGTGAAAAATTACAACTTTTGGTAATCTTGCCGCATTCTTCGCAATAATTTACCGCACTTTTCTGCGGTCCTTAGATATGAATAATACAATTTTGACCTGTTTCAACAATAGGAATTATAATTGTTTTATCTGTATAAAATGTATATATCTAGGCTCAGTTAGCACTTTTGACATTTTGCTGTAAATATGTACAATGAAAAAGAATACTTACCTATTTGTTATTTTTGAAGGGTGAACGGCTGAGGGTGTAGACATTTGCGTGCGTAGTAAAAATTCTTGGCTGTAGAGGTGCGGTGTGTGTATTATTTGATTCGTTAGGTGTTGGTTAAAGGTTCTTAAGCTTTAGCTTACGACTCCGGCTTGTTATTGCACATTTGTATTTTAAATTATTGTTTCCCGTTTCAATAATTTGTTATCCCTTTTGTATCAGCTGTTATATCAGTTTTATGTCCGCCCTAATAAAAAATTTGTTAGGTCAATATAAAGCTTCTGGCGGATTTTTATTCGCAACTTGAAGCGTGCTGGTAGGTCATTCTCTAGTTCAGCGATTTTCAAACTTTCTGGCATGGCGACCCACCAGATACGGCAGAAAGGCATACAAAGTATGGCGGCCCACTAAGAAACAGATTATTCTAAGATGATCTGATGTGAAATTGTAGAACGAATGCACTCAATTCTGAGCTAAAGTTTCAGCTTCGAGACGCAATAAACAGCGTCGACTGCTGGTTAAGACAAATATTTTGTGACGGCAATCTTGGCGACCCATCTGAAAGATTCCCGCGACCCACTTGCGGGTCGCGACCGATAGTTTGAAAACCACTGTTCTAGTTGTCTGTATATTTTAAAATTTAAATCAGCAATGTGTATTCGATTATATTTACAGTTCCATTTGTGAAAAGTTCAAAACTACGGGAACTAAGTGAGCATTAATGCAGAAAGTCTTCCAAGGAACTAGGCTGGGCCCACACACTCAGCTATTTCTATATCTTGGCTATAAATCGGCACCGTTTTGATTTTGATCAATCATTGATTATAAATTTTAATTAAAAATTTGTCTAATTATTGCTCGCGGAGAGCCATTGGGTTTAAATAATGCTAGCTTCCTTACTTTACATTCCTACGGATTCTACAATTTTACATCAGATCACAAATTCAATACCGTAACCACGTTTTAGAATCTGGGGGGGGGGGGGGAGAGGATAAGATAACCTTGTAGGCTTTAGGGCTTAACACTCGAATCTGAAGCCTGCAGGCTGCAGACTCCGCGTAAAGCAACTGCTGGCCTTAATTGCTCTCTTATCAACATGTAAACTACAGCGACTGCAAGGCGCTGCGTCAAGACCTCTCCGTATAAATGGGGCGATTCTCTGTCCTTTGAAATCGCACATCTTTCTGCTCCGTCTGAACGCTATTTGAAAATGGCTAACAGGCATAAGAATGGCGCCACTACTCTTACTAGCACTAGCACCAGGAGGGCTTACGCAAGTTTTATCTCCGACATGACATTTTTTCAAACATGTCAATCATGAATAGAGTCATTGTCAGCTAGCAACGCTTTAATCTCTTTTTGTGGGGTTTCAAAAATGTGTTGCAAAGTGTGTAGCTGCTAAACGCCAGTGCTCGGCAGCGACCCGTACTTGAATTTGGTCTTAAATTTAGCGCCTCCATCAGAAAGAAACCCATCGCGTCGCCACCACGGGTCAGGGCCTTGGTTCAACTGCAGTAGCTGCGATGTTCAGCCTCCAATGGGTGGGATGCTGATTGGGCCAGATTGGGCCGACCAGCAGCAGCTAGCTGCGGCTGCCGCGTAATGGGATCAGGGGGCGTGTAGGCGGCCTAAGTAGGCTAGCACCCGTGTGGACATCGGCCATATGTTCCGACTCTAAACCTCGCCGCAGCTGCAGCTGGCGGCCTGACCCGATGATACAGGATTACAGTGAACACTGAACAACGCTGGCGTATCAAAGAGTAGCCTGGCTTAGAACTGCGGAAGTTAAAAGGCTTGGGAAATTGTAATAGTTCGAACGCGGTGGAGTTCGGGTGAAGTTATGATGTATTCCGCAGCGAGTCTTCCTCCGATGTTAGCGAGTCAGTATCAGCAGTCTGCCCAGGTCTGGATGTAAACTTCTCCTGAAATGTTTGTTCGTTGATGCTTTTAATAAACTTGTGCACGCCTCCCTCATGACTAGTCCGGTCTTTATAGAACCGGTCTTTATAAAACTACGCTACGTTGGATTTTAATTAATGTAAGGTCTAATTTAATACATCTATGTGCAAATGGAACTACTTGTGTGTGCAAATGGATTGGAACTACTTGTACATGTGGCCTATGTGCAAATAGACACATTGGAAATAATTCCTTCGTATTTAAAAAATTGAAGTAATGATAATAATTAAGCCGATCAACGAATCAATTAACCTATTTATCAAACGCCTGTTTTGTAATCATAAAAACTGTATAGGCCTACATCTTGCATGACGAAAGTAGATCGTGAAATTTTTTATGTTGGGGGGCCGCAGTAAAGCTACATTCAAAAGTCGTCCGATCATCAAAGTGGTTACCAACCCAATTTCACATCGCCTATTTCGTCTGGTCGCATTGCAGGCTACTCCTCAGAATAAATAATTACCATACTATGCCAAATTAACAATACGGATACCTGAAGTCTAATATTGTGAATCCGTCGGGGTTCGATTCATCCTTCTTGGTCCATGGAATGGGTCTGTGGCCCCCCAACCTCTGTCTTCCTTGTTGCGCATGACTTATTGGTCTATCTCCATCTAAACTTAATTGTTCTTACTAGCCGCATGCTTTCTGACCAAACTGTTGTTGTGAGCTAACGGTAGAGCGGTGCCTATGGCTCACATGATATTAGTTTCACAGCTGAGTTGAGAGACATTCAGAGCTTCTTTATTGTCAGATCTCATCTGATAAACCGAACCCAAGGCTCCCACAGGTTACTCGATCTACCCACAGAGCTACAAGCCTAGAATGCGCATGCATTAGCTGCACAATATCACAGAAAGAAGAAATTTTTGTTAAAAACGGAAGTTGATTTGTATTATGGGTAATAGTTGTTAATTACTGTGATTGGATGTGAAAGGGTTATGACCCTGTCAGTCAATTGTTGACGGTTGGTAATTGGTTTGGCCCGCGGGCCAAGCCCTTCCCCCTTCATCCCCATACGTCCTGCATTCTGGGGGCTGTAGTGACGGGCCTTGGCTCTACCAAAGCTGCAGACTTCCATCTGTTTAATTTGTGTGGCTTGAATTGGATGTTATCAGTGCGTAGGTTGTGTCTATGTGATGTAGTTCTATTTCAGAAATAATAAATATTAGGCTAATTGACGTTGGTCGTGGATGGGAGCGTAAAGATCGTCTAATCGTTTTTATTTGCTGTTGTTTGGACATATCCCACGTAAAATTGTCTACTCATTAAGTTAAAAATTTATTCTGCTATTTTCTATTGCGGATTGTCAAGGCCAGGCTACGGTTTTTGTCTTCATGTAATTTGATCATTCAGCAGACGTATACACTGTTCACTGTTTTTAAACTAGAACTAGTATTTAGTTTGTTTTCAAGCAGAATGTGATGGGCTATTTATTATTCATGTTTTATGAGGCGCCAGTACACATGTAACTCTAACTAACTTGCTGAGATTGGACTGTTGCTGAGTTGCTGCAATAGTCCACTGATATTAATTACAATTGCTGCAACTCAATTCTGGAGTTAGTTGCACACTTTCCTACAGCAACGATTGTCACAACATTTTACCCAGCTGAAGCATTTGATCTGTAAGCTTACAGACCTAGGTAAATTAGGCCGTGATCTGGTTATCATAAGTTATTGCATGATTCTTGACAATAATGTAGAAGTGTGGAGTAGCCAGACCGGACCTAGAAGTAGAGTTGCTGGGGCGGGATCTGGTAATGGCTGATAACCCTTATCATGGCCAGCAGCCTTATCGCCCACAGCCCGTGCTACGCCAGAGACGAGCGTATGCATTTAAATACTGGATATACATCTAGCCTTGCGCCACTCGAGCTTGGCCTCCAAACGTTAACGGTTTATACATCACCGATCTCCTCCTGCCCGTATCACTGCCTGTTTATGTTATAAGCATAAGAGTTCGGCCGCAGAGGTCTGTTCTGGATGGAGGCGTGGTTAATATTAGAATGTGTACATCGGTGGTATTGATGCTGGGTGTTTTTTGGTGTCTGATGTTCTGCCTTCTTTATGTTGAGGGACGCATGTAGCAATATTGGAGACTAACGGCTAGTTGCTCGACCTCGATTTGAAAATATGCAAAATTGCACATTACTCAAACTGCGGTTTGCGCTAAACTGCAGTTTGAAATTTTTGGATTGCTGGACAATTTTCCTTGGTTGAAGTGTGAATTAGCAAATGTGCACAAATGTTACTGCACTCCGGTCTTTATAAGCATTCGGGAAGGCCCTAATCGTGTCAATACAAGTCAGTAGTGGTGAATGTTCAATAATATCGTGAAAATTTGAATCTGAATTTGAATCTGAAACGTAACTGACTTTCCGATGCTTTGGTCGTTAAATGGCACTTAAATCGGCTCAAATCGAGGTCGAGCGACTAGCCTTAAGACTCTCAATATTAATCTTGAATTTTTTATCTATCTTTCGTATTTATTTTACAGGGACACACTCATTACTTGGTTGCATTTGAATCTTCTTCTTGATAGGCTATGATAATGTAGCAAGGTATACTATCTTAAATGCAATTTGTTTGGTTCAAATGGTTCAAGTTCTGATAAAATATTGTTCTTTTCTCCAATACCTGAAAAGTGTATTAATCTGCGATCACATTCTTTCACTGGTTCTGGTTCACATGGTTTCATTCGGTTGTTCTTCCAAATGCAGTGCGGACTAGTTGCTGACATTGATTATCCTTTGATGCTGATACATTTTTTTCTGAAGCTCTTCAGTTTCTAACCAGACATAATTGTGCAGTTTTATTACCAGCGGTGATATTCCAAGTGTAGATATTATGTGCTTGCTTGATTGATTCAGCGGCTCTCGCGGTTGAGAAGGAACCTTAAATTCTCTTCAGTGTATGAGGTGATACATTCAGACACCGTGCTGCAGAACGGTGTCCATGTTCTCAAGCCGCTCATCACCCTGATTGACGGGCGGCTGCTGCACTTGTGATGTCGTCGCCACGTGGCGTGGTGCACTGTATTTGAATATAACATCCCGTTTTAGATTATATTTGGTTTGTACATACCTATGTTTTGTTTGGGTCTATCGTACAACTCAGTATTTCTGCGACGATGATTAACGAACAAATAATGTACAAAGTGAGTTACGGTATTTGAAAGAAATTGTATCCCTACATATGACAAGTGTATCAACACCGCGGAGCGAAGCAAATGGCTTAAATCCAATGATGATGATAATGATGTGGGATGTCGCTCTTAGTTTGATAATCCTAGGGGCACGTGATGGTAGTGAGACACTGACTGATAGGCCCCCTCTCGGTGCTTGGTGAGAAGCCATTCTCCCCTCCACTTTCCCCGAGCAACAACGAGTGTGAAAGTTGATACGGCGCTGGTGTGTTTAGTTGTTTGGCCACGGATGCATCCCGGATAGGTTGTCGGGTGCAGACGGATTTCTACTCAGACCAGAATAGCTGCTCGTCGTTGGCTTGTTGAACAAAGTTGCCAAAAGGAGGGCGAAGCTAGAATTTTGATGTGCGTTGGAAGAGGACCTTTTTTGTGTGCATTACAACTCGATAATGTAACTGTGAAGTGTGTTACAGATTTTAAAATCCGATTTCTTCTTCAGTGTTCTGCCAAATGGCAGGTGTCCAAATCTTCCACCCTAGCCGATCCTCGGCCTTTATCTTCAGCTCTGCATACGATTCCTTCTCAGGCAGGACGTCTATTATCCCGATCCGATCCGTGACTTACCGGGTCCTGGATCTCTTGCCCTCCGATTTAAAAATATTTCTTTTTCAGAATTGGGTGAGGGGTTTAGTTATTATGAATAAAGAGGAAAAGTAATACCAGGTATGATGCTATGAATGTCTATTTTGCCACAGAGGTAGCTAAGATAAGTAACGCCTAGGCTAATTTTCTCGCTATTCGGAAACCCTTATTTTCAGAAGCCCATTTGCAGCAAACAAAAAACAACCAAATTAACATTCAGCAAATATAATTTGAGAAACTTTTCTGCTGTCCTAATCACTCAAGATCCTCGGTGTAAACTGCGCACCGCCTAGGCCCTGTGGCAAACGTGCATTTGTTCACCTTGTCTTGAAGTCTAACCCTTTGTTTGAAGGATTTCTGTTAGTCTAACAGCAACAGCTAACAGTTAGGCGTACTACTGTTCATATCAAAACTGTAGGGTTTTGTAAAAAAATTGTTGTAATTTGTCTGAGCTAGAGCGAATGCTGCGGCAATAGTCTGCATGTTTTGACTCGGCCATGCTCGTGAGACCCATTTGTCTTCATATACATCGCAGTGCTACGCTAGTTATTGTGAGTCTATAGAATTCTCTACAAATACACGACTTCTGACATGTCTAACTTACTAAACTAAATTTAGCTGTCTGTGTGCCTGAGCTTTTGTGCCTGAGATAACTTTAGAATCAGTTTTTGACAGGAATGTTTGAGTGTGCTTACTGCGCTATCACTGCAGAGTGTTCCATGTTCAGAACTCACATGCGTGATGCTTGGCTAGTCATAGGCTTGCTTACTGGTTGCAGTTTTTGGAACGGGTCTGTGGTTGATTGTGTCATATTTGTTAATCGTGCAATTGAGCCGATGGCTGCCTATTGATGCACCGTGGGGGAGGGGGTCGCTGCGTGCCTCGGTCAACCCCAGGCAGGCCTGTATTTAAGTCCAGAAAACTGATTAGCAGTTTTTCTAATCAATTTCAATTTTGATTAGCAGTTTCACAAATTTGATTATCAACTTTATAATCATCTTAAAATCTTTCAATTGTTTATGCATAACCTAACTGTTGAGTCATTATATATTTTATAGGTATTATGCTCTTGATGCAAATTATATATGCATGTAGGCTATAGCAGCAACGGTATAATTAGAGGAGGGAATTGTTACCAAAAGTGCTTTAAACATACAGACAAGCAGTTTTGGTAGGCCTACGTCGATTGGTTACAGATCGGAATAATGAAGTGTAAGTCAAATCAATGCTTCCGCTCCTCGGTTTATAATTGAACCATGATTTACCTGATTATTGATTGACAAATATTGCGAATCAAATTTGTGTTTGATTCGCACAAGGGGTCAAATGAATCGCAAAATGAGATGCGAATCCCCATAAATACAGGCCTGACCCTAGGCTCATTTCTGCCAAATGACGCCTAAAGAAACATCATGAAGATGATTCTTAGTGGAGCCAAGAGGCCTATCACAAAACAAACACAGTCCCTTAATTATTGAGAATAATTATATCATGGGCTGACTGCAACAACGCACCATATCGTTTTTGTAGACGTATGGACTTCTATGTAGCAGATTTTCTTCAGAATGAGATCTATCGAGCTACAACGCACTATCTCGTGAAAGAATAGCCTAAAAGGTCGAAGAATAGGAAAATAAAAGCATGTCTGCATCAGCAAACGAGGTTTCGCTGACAGCAACAATGCACCATGTACGATGGTGCCTTGTAAACTTGCTGAAGAGTCAACTATTAAAGCTACAAAGCACCATTTCATAATTACATAATTATAATGAACGTTGGTGCTTTGATTGTAGCCTGAAGGAACCAGTTGCACGGTGTACAAAGCAACAAAGCAGCTTGTGCGACTTTGACAAAGCCGCTGTGCGGCCTGTGCGGCTTCGTGGCTTCGCTCAAAATCAAGGATTATGGTTAGGATTCTCTGCCAAGTGCGAGCTGGTTCATGACAGTTGTTGAATGCATGTGATTGTTTGTAAGCTTTTATAACAGTTTCAGTTAAGACTGACGAGGTACCAGTTTCATTAATATGTTAACTCAATTATCATAGACATTCCTTTTCGTTAAATTTTAAAAGAGCAAAAAAGAAAAAAAAAGAAAAATAATAAACGCATGCAATGGAATTTAGTGCTGTAGGAATAGGATTGTAATAAAATAAAATATTGTAGGATTGTAATAAAAATTGAGTACTGTCTGCTTCAAAAGTTTAACAACAAGTCATTTTTAAATTATTGACATAAGCGCTTTTTTAGTTTTTGCATCAGTATTGCTACAGAATTTCTCATTATTAATAATTGTCAAGAAACTTCATGAACAAATTTATTCATCAAAACTGATTGTGCTCAGATTGTGTCACAAGGAAAATGCATTTGTCAGAACAACAAAGCACCGCCTCAATTAAATGCTCGACAATCTTAGCGCAACAAAGCACCATCTAAATTGTGTGTGCAACAAGGCACCATCTGCAATACATCGTCCCGTTTGAAACGATATTTTTATCGAATGATATATTTCTGGCAATACACAATGTACTATTTTGGAAAACTTAATGATTTCTGAACGTGTTGATGCAAGTTCTATTTCGCTGTGATTCCTACATGCAGAGTTATCGAGGAAAGAAGGGAAAAAAACACACCCAAAAAACTTAAAAAGAGAATTTCTCCGTTCAAGGTTTTTCTCTGATGGTGCGTTGTTGCAGTCAGCCCACGATATTAGGTCATTTTGCATATGTGGGCTTTGTTGAGTAAGCCACCTATTGCATCTGCGTTGACCTCTTTTCCACGACGCATTTTTACGTGTAAAATTACGCGTAAAATTACGTGTAAAATTACGTGTAAAATTACGTGTAAAATTACGGGTAAAATTACGGGTAAAATTACGTGTAAAATTACGTGTAAAATTACGTGTAAAATTACGTGTAAAATTACGTGTAAAATTACGTGTAAAATTTTACACAAAATATGCGCATGGAAAGGAGGCCTTACCCCTTCGGAAAAAAGGCGACTTAGTTGACCCTACTTGCACGATCCCTCAACTTCCCTCAAGTATCCTGTATACAGCCCGGAGTAGGCCCGGCACACGTCATCGACGTTCGACTGAGCGGCCTAGGATCGGGTGACTGCCGCGGACGTGTTTGGCTTGACACTACGAATTTTGAAACAGATCGGCCCGTGTCCGAGAGCGGCGAGCTAGCGCTGAGAGCGACTAGGACTGCAAGCGGAGGCAGTGGCTGCTGGGAGGCTCCACGGGGATCGAACTAGGCTTATCACTGTGTGTGATAATGCACAGCTCATAAATTTGTTAGAAAGTCAATGCTGATCAGACGTAGGATAAACAGATTGGGTCCGCGGACACCATGCCACGTCGAGCTGGTGCCAGGGGATTCGCGAGATGAAGCCTGGAGGAAATATAATATAAAATCTGACGATGAAATGAGAGCAGCAGCCTACTGTAAGAAGAATTTTCAAATATTTGTTTTGTAAGATTTTCATCAAGTTTGCAGACCACTGGGCTAAGCTACACTATTTTAATAGCTTGCAATATTATGTAATTCTATGTAGGATATTTAGTTTGAGTGCGTCGAGTCGTTTGTAGTTGCACCTACTTGTAAAATGTTGATTGCGCCCCTAGAATCGATTCATTTGAGAGTGTCTCTGCTTGCGGGTGCTGAGTAGATTGTTTGCCTTTGAGTTAGCTCCCGATCTGTTTCCTGGTGTTTGAGGTACAAGCAGAGAAGGGAGTTCATAGGGATTCGCGCACCCCCGTAACCCCCATTTTATTATAAGAAAAAAGTAAGATATTTTCTGTATGCTTTGTATTCGTGCAACATAAAGAAAATATCTTACTAATTTTTGTGTGAAATAGACACGTGTGAAAAATGGTTTGGAATACCTATTGTCAGTTGTGTGAAATATGCACCACAGCTTTCATTGCATGTTTGTGCTTAAAAAACTAAAATGAATGATTACGAAAGTCCTGCAGACTTTCGTAATCATTCATTTTAGCTTTTTTCTCTTCCTTAAGAAGCGACCCTGCTAGAGAAGTTATTTTTTATTTGACTTTACCTGTCTAACATTTAAGCTGTTTGATAGTACGCCGGTTCTTATATAGCGAATTGACAGTCCATCAATCAAAGGGATCAGCTTCAGATTGAACAGTCGTGTGGCCTGTTAGAATAACTATCTCGGCGTAATATAGTATAACTGGTACAGTACAGAGGTACATGTAGGTCTGAAGTATAAGTAAGCATGCCGTGCAATTAAGTATTGAGTTGATGATGAATTCCGACAATCGGCCTAGCGCTGTATTATATTGCATTTATTCAGTTCTACTTATTGCATTCGCTCGCTTATCATTTTGCTTAGTTCGCAATAATTTTGTACAAATAGGGGTCGCATTGGTGGTTTAAAAGTTAAAGCCATAGTTTGTCGGGTTATCCCTTTTGATGAAGCCAGGCCAGCAATTGAATAACTCAACTGTTTTGTATAATCTTGACTTCAGTTAATGAGCCAAAGAATAACAATAATAATAACGCACCACGTTTGTTGGTGCGTTACAAGTGCGGTAGGCTATACATGCACACATATGAGAAGATTGGTTCGTTGTTTGTGCTGTTCAAACTGAATTTTGTTTTAAAATGTAGAAATGCTGTTGTTTAGTAGCTCAGTACAGGTACTGTACCGAGATGTGTTGTTATAAAGTTTTGCTTCTTTTCATCATTGTCATCGCTTCAAAATGTGCAATTTATTAACACCCTATATAATAGAACTTTGAAGTTCAACATTTGGTAGCCCTCCGCAAGCCTACTGCAAGGCCTGCTTAACGACGACTGTAGCTCTATCACTTATCTTTTCTGGCTTTGATTTCCTGGCGACAAATAAGTACAACCACATGTGATATTTATAACACATGTGGTTGCACTTTTCCCTTCGCCGGAGGCGCTGCGGTAGCGTATGTGAGCTAGTGACGACCTCGCTGGCTGTGATGTATCCCTTTATTTATGACCACTTCCAGAGTTTTGGTTATAATTTGACTGCTACAATGCATTATGAGTCCTTCTCTTTCTATACTGTGCGTTGGATTGAAGTTACTCTGGGTTGAATTGGAGATGGTAACCAAGGTGTTGTAAAACATCAAATTTTTGCTGCATGTTATTTTCGCGGTTTTGCCTCTCAGAAATTTAGCTGCACTTTTATTTGCACGCTTTTCATTACTGTCGTTGTTCATTAATATTACGAGCTCTTAAATTAAAGTATAACTAAATTAAAGTCTGTTTATACAATCTTTACTGATAAGTAGCCTCGGCAGCTTTGTTTTTGCGCATGCAATTTTTGCGAGCGTTGCCGATACGCGAACGAAATTTTCTAAAATTACAGCACACGAAAATGTCATGTTTTACACTTAAATTTTCTGGTTTCCTCTGCCAGCCGTTCGCCAAGCCGTTTAACGCGATGCCCGCCTCTCTTCCCATCGCGTCCGGGTCTAACTGCGCGCCGACGATGTGGAACCCGGCTTTCTACCACGCCGGAACCCCCACCACGGGCCATCCCCCCGGACAGGGGTCAAGGTTCACGGACCCGGCGCATCTGCAGTCCGCGTACGGAGGCTATCGTCCACCGGTGAGTGGAGAAGTGGACAAGTTGCAATAGACTATAGTTTCAAAGTGGCTTAACCCCTAGTCGGATATTTTAGTGTAAAAAAATGCACTTTGCGACTTAGCGACTGCGATTTTGCGACTGCGATTTTGCGACTATGATTTTGCGACTTTGCTTGGCAAAGCATCCACTCCAGCCTCCTCCACACGCAGCGAGCCTCGACGAGTCTGGCTGGCATGGCGCCATTTTGAAGTCTTTTTCATCATTTTTCTTCACTCTAATGCAGCAAAACCAATGAGGCATTAATAGCAGAGAGGTATTATTGGTCAGAGCTCAATAGGGTCACAAAATTTGGTGAAGTGACAATTCTACTGGTGACTCTGCGGGTACTTTGTCTGGCAAATTAAAATCATATCGATGTTTGTGCTTGAATCGTTGAGTATTGATACTGAAAGCTGAGTTTATGATTTGTATATTATGTAGAACGGATGTCGAGATACCGTAGGCTAGGTATTATGACATTGTTCTAACAAGATTGTGTGAAAACTTCACTGAAATTTTAAGATGAATGATGCAGAATTATGCATGATAGCCCATTTGCTGTAAAAATGTCTCTTGGTGTTTCAGAGTGTACGATGGTTTGTTGTATAACTAAAATATTAGGAGATTCCAAGGTGATTGCATGTCCCTCCTAACATCCTTTCTCCAAAAGTCAATGAGACTGAAAACGTTGCAGTTTGCTAGGCTCATTTATTGGTACCGTAGGTGAACATTTATGGGCCTAGCGGTCTTCCCAGCTAAAGATCCTGGCAGTCTTCCAAGTTTTCAACCCAAGTAAATTGTCGGTTCAGCGTGTGCAGCTGTATAAAACACAACCAGCAAATCT
>JAQIWG010001499.1:0-24225 GCA_034695025.1 Chamaedrilus cognettii
ATAGATATATATATAGATATATATATATATATATATATGCATGTACCACTTTGGCCACATAGCCCAGATGTCTGTCATGCAAGAAATATACTAAAAACTTAATGGCGGGTAGTGCCAGAGCGGAAGTATATTTTATGAATATTTCTCACCAAACTAAGATATCACCTGACATAATATTATCAGTGGCTAATGCTGATGAATGGCTGATGTCAGTACTCTGAACGTTAACGATTCATCTCAAATTGATGATAAACCTTTTGACTATATTTATACGCAATATTAACAAAAAACTTACGGTGATAAAGAAGAGTTAAAACAAATTTCAAATCGTATTTCATAACAAATGTCGGATGTTTAAAATACAAAAGCAAATTAATTTAAAAAAACAAATGTGAACATCAAGAAATCACAGTTTGCAGGATTGCGTCATCTCAAAACAATTATCATCGGCAGTACTGTCAACATTTTCATTAAACCATCCACATCAGCGATCAGAAAAGTCATCTCTATTGTACAATCAGAGTATCAGATGTGGTGTCAATGTCAACTACAGCAGTGATGTAATGTCCGCACGGCGCATTCAACAACAACGAGAGCTTAGCGTCATCACGAGTCGCTCAATATTGATTTGATAACGACAACAGCCGCGAACTACCCCTCACCCTCCCTTTGTTGCTCCCCCCCCCCCTCCATTACCCACCACTTATTGCTCGTTTGTCCCCCCCCCACCCTTCCCTTGTGGCTCGTCTACTATTTACCCCCCCCCCTCGTCCCCCCAATCTTCAACCCATCCAAGTACTTCACAATTCCTCAGATCAATCTCTCTCGCGGCTTCGCTGCAGTCCCGCCAGTCAGCACGCTAAACTATCCATCCCTCCCTCTCTATCGCCCTGCGATCAATCGTCTGAGCTTGATACGCGGCGCTCTCTAGTGATTAATGTCTGCACTAGCCATGCCGCGCTGTACAGTTACACACCACTATAAAGCTGCCTCCAGCGTACGTGTGAGCATGGCGAGAGAATGCTGTATTAACATGAACAAACGAACATTACAATTTTTAGTTATTAAGCATAAAAAATATTTAAATCATTAACATTATAAAAGAAAAAACTGCAAACGCTTAGATCCCCAGAGAGTATCACATAATCCAGGATCGCTGGAGACTTTGGAAGTAGGTCAAATTTACTCTTCTTCTTCTTCCGCTGCGAGTTTAAGAACCGTGTGTAGTAATGCAGACGTTGACAGACCCATATAGCAGTAAATACTAAATTATACAATAACGACTGCCCTCCTGAAATTAACGTAGCGCTATAAAATGGTGTTTGAGATTAATACGTACAGTAGAACCTAACGTTCATAAAAGAAGATAATATGAGAGGTTCATTCGATGCTTTTGAAACACTGGCTATCCGGCATCCTGTGAAAATGATTGTGGGATCATAGTGCGAAGGGTCATACAGTGTTGTCATATAGAGATCAGAGGACGCAACGGATCGAAGGAGCATTCAATTCACGCGAGAGTTTTGCTGCTATTTGAAGAAATATTTAACGGCGGCGAGCGGCGCATGCGAGCGATGAATATTGGATGTATGTCAGCGTAACGATCATTGTAGGCAACACTCGCGGCTCTACGCTCACCTGTACAAGCTCAATCATAACAAAGAAATGCCAACATACAAGCTTTAATGTAAGGTACTTTAATTAACTGTAATTTTTTTTCAAAATCTGATCCCGACAGACCGACCGGGGCCAGCGAGGGGAGGGGGGGGAGAAAACACACAGCTCGGCCAATTCTCCGTTTAACCGTATACAATTTTAAAGTATCTTGTATCGCACAACATCGATTCGAAACTGCACCAACTGGCTGAAAACTGCGCGTTAAAATGAAGGTCTCTCACAGCTATGGAACAAGCTGAGCACACTGAGCTACTGCGCGCATAACCGCCGCCACGTTACAGAACCACGCAACGAGCGCTTCACCCGCGCAACAAAATACATAACTAGACAGCGTTAGAATGGATATTTCACTACAAAACTTTAACTTGTGCGCATTTTGTTCACAGAAAACAAAACCTGTCATATCCAAACTACATGTTGCGAAACAAAGTTGATGCAAAACAAATCTTGCCTAAATTTCTTAAATCTAGAAATTCGCAGTCAATTTCAGCTTGTGCTATTTATACTTAACTTATACTATGCAGTATACATACAACAAGCGTTATAAAAAACAAAAAAACAAATTTAAATTTAAACAATCCAAATTTGAACAAACCCTCCCCTTAGTTCCCTAACTCATCATTCAACACACCACCCTCGTTTCTTCATCACCCCCCCGTCCCCCTCCCCTCACATCCCGCCAGTGCTTTGTCCGGAGCGCCGCTGCGAGCGGCGCGGGAGTCTAGAGCGGAGATAATACAGCGGCGGCTATTTGTCTTCATTTCACCTGTGCCTCCATTACACGACCCGCATCCGGGCAAGACGGCGTCCCACAGGGGGCGCCACTGTCAGGCGACGCGACGGCCGCTGAATATATACGCCCAACGGGTTGAGCGGGCACAATCTAGACACCTTTTTAAAACCGTCATGCTCTGCATTGTTGCTCTGGACAACAGTATTCATATTAAATGTACAATAAATCCATGAATTTGAACTGATGCAAACCATCTTTAAACACCTTTTTAAATAACTTTACGAATTTACATGAATTCAATACAAATTCAAACAACAATATTTTTGCGTTGTACGGGATTTCCTTTATAGACTTGACAGACTTTCACCTATTTCTTTGTCCAATGTTAAACCAATGTAATACTAATAAACAACTTTTGAAAAACAAAACCTTATTCTCAAGGGGACTCATGGCGAGCGATAAACTAAAACTAAGTTATACAAATTACCAGGGAATTTGCTTTAAATAGGGAAATATTAATTTATATAAATTCTAGGGGAATCTTACTCAATTAAAAATGCATATTATATTTTCAGAATTTATAAAAATACATATAATTGGATGAAGAGATATATAACAATAATTATACTGTACGATGAGGAATCTACGCCTATTGCTCATAAATCAAAATACTAAAATATTAAAACTAAAAAAGGTGTGAACGAGCATATTTATTCAATTCCTGCACCTCTACCACAGGGTAGCATTAATGCCGCAGCAGGCCCCATTAATCACTGTCTAGCGGCGCCAGTCAGTTGCACTGGGGCACGATGATCGTCCAAATTGAATAACCTGGCGGAGGAGCGGGTCAAACAAAATACAAATCATTGTGTAATTATATCCCGTCGCGGGGTGCATGGAGCGGAAGATCCCATAATCCCCCTCGCCTCGCGCAGCAGCAGGTTTAATACATGAAGCCAATGGAATTCAGCACCATAATATGGCTTCATAGTAAATGCATAGCTCACGTGTTCCTGCTGCATTCCGTTATAGAGCTACATGGTTAAAATTGTATCTGCGCCAAATAACCCCTGAAGACTGGGGTAAAAAGAGCATAGATTTGCAACCCAGAGTTTACATGGCAAATAGGCAACTAAAAAGGGGGAGCGGTTCTTTGCTTGGCCATGAGACACAGAACCGGACTGAAATAGTCTTTGTCATCACACTCGATCCTTAAACCACAAACCACCACCACAACTATCATCATCGCTTTTGTTTCAATATATAGTCTCCAGCATGAGCTTCCAGTGCAATTGTACGCAGGTTACTTCACTTTATAAACAGCAGGGCCACAGAAAAGACTTGTAGCTCATATAGCTGTCAGTGGCACAGCATTCACTAACAGCAATTAATGATCTATCACAGAAGTTCTATAACTCAAATCTGAGCGCCAAGTAACTTCACAACAATCGCTAATCATAAATATAAGCGATTATCGAAGGCAGTGATATTGATAAGGAAGGCAGATATATGGGTTATCGACACATCTGTACGACTGCTCATCAATAATAATGCACATGAGAAGGATGCAATTAACAATTGATCAACTATATATACTGTCTTAAATAAAAAACAGAATCCAAAAAAGTAGTCCACAGTGAAATTCTTCTACATAATGAGGTTATTTTTGTAAGCTAACTTGAACCAGCAGCCATCAAGCACTGTAGGAGTTGTGAGTAATACAGCGCGATCAAGGGTCATTACTAACGCTCTCAAGGGCTGCTACAGGCTTCTGACGCCCGACAGGTGGTCCACCAGATTTAACACAGATGTTGCTGTCAGTTAAAAACGAGTGTACAAGTGAGATCTTTCATTTTAGAGCAAGTCACAGTATTGTTGTTGTTTGGGGGTTTCAACTTTTAACTGCACTGTACAGTGCAGAATAAGTGAACACAATTGGTATATTTATTGTATACCGTCAGGTTTACACGCAATAAATAAGCAAGATGTTCATGCAGTCATCAATTAAGAGTCCAGCAAAACGCTCATCCAGTGGATTAAAGATCCACTTCTACAACTCGCCCGGGAGCTCTAGGCAATATGAACAGCTTAAAACGGGTGTCCCTCTTTCACTGATTTTTCTGTTAAACAGGTAATGAAACTAACGAACATTGAAGAAACTACTGAAGAGAAACAGAGCGTGAAATTTATTTCTGATTGAAGATACATGCTAATTTTCATTGCAACAACAATAAAGCCTAGAAAATGTGAAAACTCAACAATGCTTGATGGAAAAAATAAAAATAAAATTGTTGATAAAATCAGCTAAATTTGCCAAAATCAAAGAATGAATTTGACAAGCAAATAAACGTAGATGAAGAGGACAGCCAGAATACTACTGGGCCCAGTTTAGCTGAAGCTTTTTTAAAATTTCCATAGAGCAATTCGGCTAAAGCGGAAGCCTACATACATACAAAGCAAATATGTTAGCACACCTGCTAGTTAAGGGCGCACTGCCACACGGACCAATGCCCCCACACATGTCAAGGTGTGAGGTCTCGCCCTGTGCAGCAAACAACCCCACTCAGCACAGAGCGCCGCCTAACGATCGACAGCCAGCAACATCAAAGGTTCAAACAACGACTCTAACTCATGATCATCATCACGGCAGTCACACCGCTGCTCCCCACTGACGCCGCATCACTGGATGCTCACATTTATTCACTGATCAAAGTGACCATGCGGACTAATCACACAGTGGGCTAGCCCACTATCTACATACAGCATAGGTGGTTAGTGAAAAAGAATAAATTGACTGTTTCACAGTGCTGTGGCTCTAATAGCTAGGGTTCAAAGTTAGGGCAAGTGCTACAGTAAACAAGATAAAGCCGACTTGTCAAAGTCGCTTACTCGCTTGTAAACTGATACACAGTTTCAACTAGGGTTTCACATCTTATTGGAATTTAGATTTCATGGCATTGTATTTTTATTGTATTTCATGCCAATCGAGTCAGTTTGGCATTTGATCTCCATTACAAGCGAACATCATTTTTAGTTAGCTACAATGCAACTGTTATTGTTTAATTAGTGCCCAAAATAGAAAAAACATGCATACAATTTTCCTTTAAGATTACGTTAGCAATATGACGCCTTGGCACGCACTGGTGCAAGTGCTTGAACTTTGAATAGTCTCTAAATAGATGTAAACATTCAAACGTGCTGTCACATTTGAAGTAAGAGGACGCAACAGGTCTAACGATATCGCCACTCCCACTCCCAGTTAATACAGTTTATATGCAATCATCTCGACTCACATCACAGCTCAACGTCCTGCCGTTCCTGGAAAATGATATCGCACTAAACAAAACGATAGCGATCTGTTTACAGGGAGATTGAATCCCAGGTTTAGCCAAATCCTGAAATGATAGATGCCAGAGTCAAGATCTATATACCGACGAGCCTGAAAGATATTTGAAATTATAACAATCCGCACAGGGTAAAGGTAAGCAGACGCCAGGCCAAATAAATTAAATATCGAACATAACATAACTTTGACACCCGCTTTAACACCCAGTTGTTTCTTTTTAACGAAAAGGCCCTTGTTGATGGAATACTATTCCTGTTCTGTTGATAGAAGCCTGTCCTTGTTGGCCCAGCAAATACACAGACATACATGTAGCTTACCCCCTGCAAATCGGGAAACAAATAGTTGACTTGCAGCCCAGAGCGCTCCGGGCGAGTCATAAAAGGTAACAAAAGAAGAGGATTCTTTCCTTGACCCCAAGGCATCAAACCAGACTGTAATGGTTACTACGCAGAGTCCTTAAACTGCGAAAAAACACCATTTGGTCTGCGTATGTGTCCTACAAATATTGAAATTTCCAGCAAACAAAATAAACATAAATATAAAAAAACATATTCAAACATGGATTAAATTGCAGAGAACGCAATCATAGCTACACGGTGCTACCATTACGAGGCAGTATAACCAGACTTTTGGTTCATCATTTTTCTTAGTATTGGAGTTAGTAAGGGTTATGTTTAGTACATGGTTAGTTAGAATATGTTTTTGGTTAGTTTGGGTCATGGCCTGGGCTAGTTGAGGGCAAGTTCACAATTCAGATGGATGAAAAGTCAAGGATTCAACTTAGGCTTCTTATTAAACAATGAACAGACAATACTTAAATACTTAAATACAATACTCAAATTCGCATTCTGTATGTAGTCTGCTGCACTTCTCCAGCACCTACGATTCAAGCAAAATGATGTTTTTCGATCTCCGTTTGCATGACATATTTTTGGTGCATTAAAAGTGCAATATACATTCACACATACATACTTCAGTCATTGTTGGCACTATTAGCAGACACTGTGCTCACTCACTCTCCCTTGATACTTGAGTTTCTTTGAAGAGGTAACGCTCACTTGAAAGCATTTATAGCACATAGCTTACCACAAAGCATGCTGATTAAACGAAGAATCTCCTGCACTGCCTGTATTTATAATGCAGAGTGAATTTATATAATTAGAGCAAGAAAGGATAGCATGGCAATGACCAGAGAGCATGTACAAGCACGATTTAAAACAGAATCTTGGAAAACACTGAACACACTGCCAAGGTGTAGATTTCACTAGAGAGCACGCAATCAAAGCTAACACGGCTCATGTTTCCTTCAATTGGACTGCAGCAATATCCTGAAACTTAAACATGAGCCTGCATTAGCGGCGCTTGTTTGTGGTCATTGAAAGCAACTACTTAATGCACAAGGAAATCTTAAACCTCCATAGGCTACTGGCTGTTGGGAGTTGAGAGCCTGCTGAGACCTAAAGACAAGAGCCATGCATAGCTGGCGGCTATCCAGGTAGGCTACCACTGTATACTACATAGTCTGATCACCGGTACACCAATTTGCATGCATTTCAATACTAATACTAATAATTTGTGTAAACGAGGTAACTAGTAATAGCCTACAGTGTTTCACCTGTTAGCTAAACTACCAGATAAAATCCCAATTGGGGCAAATAATTAAAATTCTATGACTTTAGCACTATGCTGAGCTTTATTATCATTATTGATTGCAACTCAACCGGCAACAAGCAATGAACACAAGATATCATACCAGGATCTTGCTTCAACAACATGTTGGGGTATCCCAGATTCTATCTATTTAAAGAGGACTGCATCAATAATCCATATTAACAGTTAACAGCAACAAAGCATTCATAGGACAAGGAATCATGATTACAACCGCACCACCACAAAGCATAAAACCGGACTACCGGTACAGAAAACAGCTTCACGTAATATAATCTCACAACCATCTGTACAGTGCAAATACTCCACTTATAGCAATGTCAGTTTGTCATTTGTAGAACTCAAAAATCAATGCATAGAGGAGGCACATTTGAGCCAAAACTCTTAATGGTTGTTTTGAAACGCCAAGAATGATAACAATTCAGAAAACATGACAACAGGACATAACTGGTGATCAAGAGAAATAAACTTACTGTGAGTAGTCACAACTTATAGCCATAGGGAGTTAAAGTTATTATTTTCATGTCACTGACCATAAGTCACACATAAAGTCCACTGCTTGTACCTGCATGTTGTTCAGTGTCAGGAAGCTGAAGATTGCAAACCCCTCAATAACATCCCTGCGCATGTCCGCGTCATCCCCCTCTGCTGCCTCCTCCCCCCCTGAGTCAGCGGTCTGAGCCTTGCCCCTCTTTCGCTCCTTCTCCGCCAACCCTGAATCCCCAACCCCTCGGGGGGTCGCGTCCTTCGAGTCCGCCCCTCGAGAACATGAGGAAGGTTCCGATAACGAAGGGGCGTTTTTTAAGGATTTCTTGGGAACGCTGCTGCCATGCAGCTTTAAATCCTCGTCTTCCATCGTGACTTAAACTATAGCCTCACACGTATCACAGATCAATGTATTAAATAATCTACGGAACGGCAGTTCAACTAGAGCCAAAATTCACTCTATGCTATTCTTCGATCCACGCTCAACATCGAGTAGAGTAATCTGGCCACGTAATCCAAGAGTAGGAGACTGAGGAGGTAATCCAAGAGGTCGAACGAAGTTGAAAATTCAATAAAGATTCTGATTGACTAAGGTCACGATAATGATCGACCAGGGCACCAATGTTAAAAAAGATCAGCTGAACGGAGAATTGTCACTTCTCTATCAGCTGAAGAGTAGTGCCAAGCCTCGAATGCATTGCGGTGAGCAGAGCATTTAGGGAACAATCATTCGTCTGAAAAGCAATGCATGCATGTGTGACTTAGTCTTACACAAGATCAAAATATCAGAATTAAAATTGGGAATGCATATTAGGATACAGGTGCATCAACCTCAGTGACGATATTCATATATTTAAACAAGTTGAAGTGGGCAATACTAGTACGAATATTAGAACAGTGGATACGGGGGTTCATAATTACTGGCTTGACCTTTCAATTATAATATTTGTCCAAGCGTCTGAGTAGGTGTAGAAAGAGGCCGTCTATTGAATCCGCAAATCTAGGCAAAGTTTCTTAACAATTTTCTTGCATTTAAAGGACAAAATTATAATTATAATATTAATGACAGGAGGGTGTACATTATTGGGAGGGGGTGAGTCCGATAGCGAAGCTACGTTAAACTCAAACGCAAATCAAAACAAATCCGCCGATCCAACGTCCTCCGATCGCCCACAAACTTACCGAGATAGGGGTCCCGAGCGCCGCGATGGGAATCAGGTCCGGGAGCCGCTGAGAGGGGCGGCGGGGGCGCCCGGGGAAGGGGCGTCCGGCGAGCGAGAATTATTCTTCCCATCCATTCCTGCACAACGACGAGCCGCATCACCGCCACTCTGCACGTAGGAGCACGCCGCCGCGAGAAATAGTCTCTCACAGATAAGTTATTTATTATTTATAAAATTTATAAATAAATTAGACATACGTGATAAAATTCTCTTGATTTCACGAATAACTCGTACGTTTAGCGTGCCTTTGTAAATTGCTACTCATGCACTTAACACTTGTGAAAATCGTGAGAAAAATAAAAAATGTTTTTTTTTTGCGACTCAGTATTCATACGCGATCTGTGATACTGAGTCGCGGCTAGACACGCAGCACCGAATGATGCTTAACTCAGTTGAGGATGTGTGTAAATCTGGGGAAAATGCGTTTTTTGTGTGTTTTTAAGGGTTAGGATTGGGATTAGATTAGGGTTATGTTTAACGTTTCTTTTCGAGTTAGTTTTATGATTAGTTTCAGGGTTAGGATTTGTGGTTAAGATTGGGGTTGGGTTAAAATAAATCATTTTTGCTGCATAAGTAACGATACGGATGACCCCGTCGATGCAACGGTAGTGCCAAAAATACCAATCAAGTAACCATCGTACTAAATTCCCATCGGTCTCAGCAGCTGCAAACCATGCTGCAATGAAAAAAAAATTAAATTCACTGCCTACTAGCGATATTTAAATAAAAATTGAATTAAATTTTAAAGGGCATAGATTGGGTCAAAAAATTCATCGCTAGCCCTCGCTTTAGGTTTTCTATTTGAGTCGAGTGGCAACTGCGGTAGCACCATGGTTTCGCGCTGTTGTTGACAAGATGGCCACCTCGAGCCTGCCCGTGTGGCTGTTGGACAGCAAAGAGGAGATCACTAACAGCTACGTACGTCCACTTGTTCCTAACCAAACTAATTAAATTCTATTTTAGAAGCTTGGTTCTATTTAATAGTTGCAAATTAGTTTTTAAGAGAGTTTCTATTTAAGTACAACGTGGCATAGATCTATGTGGTAGGTCATACTTCTACTTTAACTTGTATGTATGTATGTATATCGCACTTGTAACGCACCAAAAATATGTCATGCAAACGGAGATGGAAAAAACATCATTTGCTTGAATTGTAGGTGCGTGAGTACAATATTGCTTAATTCAAACTCTGAAGAATATCTATTTTTTGACAATATTCAAAAAGCAACGTTTGGCTACATTGGGCAATATTTGGCGACGTTTGACAATGTTGCGCGAGTCAGACTGTGAAGAATTATTTGTTTGTTAGTGCTCGCGATGTATTTCCTTTGTTATAATTTATCAATCATAATAAATTGAACGTTCCCCATTAGGCCTACACACTGACTTCAACATTCGCTTTGAAACATACTCCACATCTCCAAATTAACTCATATATCTCCACTCCCCTGGACGAACATTGGATTTAAGCATTAGGCCTATTGTTAAGAAGTCACTGGCTCGCTGCCCACTAATGACTGTGGGTCGGCACAATCATACAATAATGCATCAACGCGACGATCGGCAACTCCGGCTTTGGCATGGTCAGTAACCCCCATAACCGCCCACCCATATTGACTAATAAAGATATGTTTGTCGATAGGCTAGGATTTATTCATCAATATAACGAGCACATACCGTGAATGTGTTGGTGTTGCAGCAATGGCCCAACTTCCTGCAGGAGCTCTACGAGGCCCTCCAAGTTCAGCTGAGGGAGAGTCACGTCGACCAGTTCTCCAGTCTGACGGAGGCCGAGCGCAGTCTCTTCATGGAGCGAGCGACGCGCGCCATCAGCGGCAGTCTGTGCTGCACTACATTGCGCTTTATTTGCCTTGATATCTGTGACACATGCTGTGATTGGTTAATGAAATATTAATCTAGAATCAAACCACAATCTATCTTTAAACACTGTTACTAAGTGCTCTTTTTTGTCTGTTCTGTTTTTCAATGTTTTCACATGGATTTAGATGTGTGAACCTTTGTCAGGACTCTAGGTTTTTATAACTGGATGTCCTTCCAGACGCCAACATTTCCAGATTTGGCCTATGTTAGTGCATGATTTTCTTTTCACTTGGCAGCACGTGCAAATGTGGGAAATAAATTAGTCTGTGAATCTGTTGGCAGGTCAATCCTACACAGATCTCTATAAAAAGGTGTCAAACGCGCTCGATCGTCAGTTGAACAACGAGGTTGGGCGTCAGTTGATGGAGGACCAGCCCAGTGACACGAGGACAGACCTGATCTTGGACACGGCCCAGGAGGGCGTCGTGGGACTGTTGAGGAAGTGGCCCGATCTCAAGTCTAAGCTGCACGTCTGCCTCAACCAGCCTCTATCAGACACAATGAGACCCGTTGCGTGGAGACTTTTCCTCCAGAATCCTAAAGGTAGGACTCAGGTAATTCAAGAATGGTTGGCCTGTGAGTGAGTGCAATTTAAATTTAAGAGCTCGTTGAAGTAAAGAATGCATTAATTTTTAACTTTCCAAATTTTTAACTTTTTCAAAAATTGATCAAGAACTAGTTTGCTACTTGTCCCGTAATTGAAATTGAAATGATTTTCTTAACGCGTTTCAAACTGATTTGAGTCTACTAAGTACCCATTGAATTACAGTAATCCTGAAATGATTGCTAGACATGCCTAGATGTTAAATTTTTCACCATCACCTTTAGAATATTTTTGAATATAATCCATCCACTTAATGTCGTGATTTAAGTTTTATATCTTGATGCGATTACGATGATTGTGATTCTGTGATAAATAGTACACTGCAGATTTGTTTTACTTTGTAAATGTGATGCTATGTCTGCAGTGAAGAAGACTTATGCGCAGACACAGGTGGCCAACCCTCGCGCGGCCAAGTCACAGCGAGACTTGGAGATCTCTCAGAAATGTCAGGAGCTGCTATTGTCTGATGCAATACTTGAGGATGTCAAGTCTTCGACAGGTAGTTTTAACTGTTTCTGGCATTTGCAGGCTGAATGATGCACGCTAGAAATAAGATAAATTAAGGACTAAAGAGCCCCATTATTACGCCATATTTGTCTTTTGATATCGTGCAGAATATCTTCCGTGTGATGGACTCGATTATTGTTATTAAAAATATGTCTTTGAACACAAATAGTGACAGTAACTAATAAACCGCTGATATGAATAATTGTTATTTGAGGACATCCGTTTTCGTTGATATATCATTCATTTTGCTTCTTGGACATCTTTGAAATGTACTGCTCTACTATTGACCCTTATATTGACGCGACTAATCATCTTTAGTTGGCTCAAGATTTATTTTCATCGCTAGAATATTGATTTATTGATTATGATCATTAATCTATGATTAAATTCTGTTAATGCGTTGCGCGTGCAGGGGCGTATTATGCGATGAAGGCGGGGCTTTCGTACTATGACGCAGTGCTTGGCAGGCAGCACGCGCTTAGTGACGCCCACTATCGCCTCATTGCGCCCCTCCTTCTAGTCTGCGCCCCCAACCTGCCTCGGTATCTTGGATCATCTGCTTCTTCTTTGTGATCGTGTGTTACTACTGTCCGCGCATTCAATGCCCTTCAACAGTGCTTTCATTTAAAATTGAATTTGGCAATATCTATTACTAGATTGCTGAATTAACTTCGCGTATTGAATACTAGTGTTTTATTAATTTACTTATAAACAATTCCATTGTTAATAGTGTTCATAAGACGCGCACAATATGATATTTGTTATTGTCGTGTCTTGTTATTGCGGTGTCAAAGTTGTCATTATTATTGCGCGCAGCAAGGAACCGGCTCCTGGTGCAGTGGTCAGCGTGTTGATTGAGGAATATTTCGCGTTCATGGCCTCGCTGCCGAGCTTTGTCAACGACAGCATCGAACAGGTGTGCGCAAAATAAATCTATTAGCTGTTAATAATTATCAAATGTATGATCATTGTAATGATTTGTAATGTATTGGCAAATACGCTACGTTATGGCAAAGTAATGCAATACTTGGATTCATATTTGGCTGTTAGAGGAGGATATTGTTAGTTAGAGGATATTGTTAGTTAGAGGATATTGTTAGTTAGAGGATATGTTAGAGGATATCATGCCTCATATGCTCGTTCATGTATGACATTCGCACAATCTGAAATTACGTAATGTTCTCTGTTGCATGCAATCCTTAGACTTCAGATAAAATATCTATGTTTATATCTATATTTTAAATAAGATGATGCTTTTTTACGGGTAATATTAGTGTTTATGTTGGTGTGGTTGTGTTACATTGGCTTTTATTTGACATAATATTCAATATTGCTAGATAGGTTGTGTTTGGTGGTGCAATGTTAGATAAACGACGAGCAGATTAAGACCTTTGGCGCGCTGGTGGCCGGTCACTTGAGGCATATCGGACCCGAGTCCGCGACTGCCATCAGTGAAGCCTTCGCGCCCGCTAAAGGTGCGCCAGCTTTATTGTGGTATTCCGAGACTTATTTAAGTGAAGTAGAAGTGCAACAGCTTTACTGTGGTGTTCGATGACTGATTTAAATGAAATAGATGGAATAGAAAATTTTAAAGCGCGGTTTTAAAGAAATGTTCATCACTTATGAGCCTAAAATGTTGTTTAAAATTGTGTGTACCTCAGTGTTTTGATATGCTACACAGTCTGTTTTTGTGTCATGCTAGAGCATAGTACAACAGCAGTTTGAACCTACATAAAAATATCTGTACATTTGTTGAAGTTATGTTAATAGTTTTGAGCTGTTCAACGTAAAATGCAATATGCAGTGAAGTATTTCAGATTTATTGTGAACCAGCAGTGCACAGTATAAACAGCTTTAAAGTTTAAATTTGTCATCTTTTTATGTCATTGTTATTGCAAACACGTTATTGGCTGAATGGCTGTGAGTGCCTGTTGTATGCTACAGATCAGGTTTTGTCCTCTGAGGGAAGCAGCAAGGCCATTCTCACCGACGCTGTCACCGCTCTCTTCAAGCCCGTCATTCGCAACATGTTCGTAGGTGAGGCTTCTTCTTCTTTTTTTTATGTAAGGACTGTGTGTGAGTAACAAAGACTATTACTGTCCGTTTCTGTGTAAGAGGGCCGCCACAGAACTGCTCCCCCTTCTTTAGTCGGCTTTTACGACTCGCCCTGGGAGCTCTGGGCTGCAAGTCTATTTTTCTTTCCCAACCTGCTGGGGTAGAGGTAGGGTTTTGCAAATGTGTCTGAACATATATGTTTTTGATAATCTGAATGGTGTGAAAAAAATGATGTGCTCTAAAAATAACAGGCTCTGGTCTCCTGTCCGAACATACTTCTTTGGACTGCAAGAAAATTATCAATGTAAGTATTCTGTAAGTGATCTATAATAATTGTTGATATTCTCTTTATTTATGTTCAGTAAATTAATTTGTCGCCTATTATAGTTATTTATATATATTATATATATTTTCATGTTAATGGTGCCGTTTATGATAGAAATTTGTATTGTCTGTAATTATATGCACACAGGTCACGTCAATAAAGAGGTGTTGCTGTATATCTGGGACCAGTACATCATAGGCCTCGACAGTCCAGGCTTCAGTGACGAGTATCTGCCCGCAGTGACGGCCGTCTTCTTTAAACTGCTCGGAGACAAGCTCAAGAGCTGCACTACGGTCGGCGCAGATTCAATTATTACATAGTTGTGACGTCATAATTCTCGGTGTCATATTTTGAATTTAAGTTAGTGTGTCATTTAGAGTAAAGATTGCATTAGCTTATTGATGTTCACAAAGTTTAACGTGTTGCTAATAGTGGTGTAGAACTGAGTTAGCTTACGGGCTGTTGTTATTGAAAGTCAGAATATACTCTCTGCATTTTTGCAACAATCTTCTTTTTTTAGCATAACTTTTACAAGTATCTTTTTTGAGTATATCGCGATACATTCATGATTTGGATTATTTAAATTAAACTGATCAATGGTCGTAGATCAGTCAATGTATGGAATAGAATGCCATGTCATAATGTGAGCGTAGTACAGTTTCATAATCTGATTGTTTTAATCAGAAACCAACTTTTTTGCAGTCTATTCCGTTAACGTTCATAATTTTACACGGGTATTTCACAGGGTATTTGTGACTTTTGAGGACTGCTGAAGATAGGTTTTTATGGCTGGATGCTCTTCCTGACGCCAACCAAATAAATAATTATCTGGCACGGTGTTTGGAAGCTAGTGACACTGGTGTGTTAACAGCCTTGCTGAAGGGCCTGTCACTCCATGGCTAATAGTCTTTAATCTAAATCAGGCTTTAATCAAATATAACATAGAAACACGAATAAATGTTGTTTTTGTGCATTGCTCATAATGGCGACTATTTAATGCAAAGTTTAACATCAAAGGACAGGTTCAGTTTGACTGATTTGCTGTGTGTGGCTGTTCAGCCGGCGCGTATGGAGGTATGCTTGAAGACTGAGGGATCTCGGCTGACGGTCAAACAGTTCCAGTATGAGGTTAGTATTAGGGAATCTTTGTTTCCACTTTGTGATTAATAGATCCTTGCAGAACGAAGACTTATTTTTTGTAGATGATGTTGTATAGTAGATGATATATATTGGATATAATTTGCTTATATAATTACCAACTAAATGTAAAAGAGGTGTTTGGTCATTAGATGCCGCTACTTAATACGTTTACAATTATGTGAGATACTTTTTTTTTTAATGTATCTGTTGCGTTCTGATTTTAAAATTCGTTTTTTATATGTTTTCTATAATTTATCAGTTGATGTAAATTTGAAATAAATGTAGAGGAAATACTCATTATATTTAAAATTATATTCGTTTTAATTTAAAAGGCAAACATTGACAAACATTGACAAACTGAAAGTTTGTTTGGCTTTGAATAATGAGAGTAAGCTGATTGTTGTCAGATGAACAAGTACTTCTATCTCGACCTGTCATCTCGCCTAAAGCAGCACGACCGTGGCACACAGCCCGTGTCCGACCCCGCTCAGGGCAAGGCTCTCTGACTCGCGTCTATATTTACTGATAGTATGTTATATAGGCCAATTCTATGCAATTAATACGGTTGGTTATAGTTAATATTGTTTTCGAATTATTGTCAAGCGTTTCAGGCTTTAAAGATTGTGTGTCGTAACAAAGACTATTGCAGTCCCGTTCAGTGCTTCGGCATCAATAAAAATCGGGCTGTGCCACTGGCGGTGATATAGTTAATGGGGGTATTATGTGGGTGTGGTCGCGCAGCGGTTTACCCCGCGTGGCAGAGTTGGTTCGCGAGTCAGCGTCTCGCCGGCCCGACCACGGCTCACGACCGCCGCACGGAGCGCGACGCACGCGAGGCGGAGCGGCAGAGACTGCTGCTGCTCAAGTCGGACGACCTGCGCAAGCAGCGCCGGTAAACTAACGACTACACACCTTTTTAAACATATCTATTTGGACATATCACTGCGCTTGAAGGTATGTGAAACAGATCACCTCTGTGTAGCCTCTTAAGTGCCTTTTTGATCAAATTGATGCTTTTTCAGACTCATTTGCTTATTATCACGAAGTAAAGAGCAAAATTTGCTTTGTGGCTTCAAAAATGTGCACTGTCAAGAATGGCATGAGGAATGAAAATAATAAATTTTGACATAGTAAGTTTGAAGGCACAATGTACACACAGGTTCTGAATTTTTACATAAAATTAATAATTTTAAATTGCAGAGACGACGAGGAGCGGTTTCTTGAGCAGCAAGCTGCGTATCAACGTAGGAATGAGGAGGACCGCCAGTACATGGAAGCGAGGCTGGCCGAGGTGACATAAACCTGACGTTCTATTGGCTGTTTGCTTGAGGAGTGAATATTAACATTAACCCCTTTATAAAGCAATATTGTTTTTGTCTTGGATTTTTATTGACAGATTTATAATACAGGCCAATGTACGCTTCAATGCGTTTTTAATTGCAATCGGGACACTCTTAGCTCAATAGATATATTTCTTGGGATACTTTTTGTATATGGTTGTAGGAGGTAATGTAATGTAGGGATATTTGAGCAGAGATACCCAGAATCTAGAGATTTTGGTTCAGTGGTATACTGATCAGAGTCTGGGTCGCAGTACTGTTGTACAGACTACTGTGTGTTGTGGTCAGGAGCGGAAGCGCGCCAGTGAGGAGATTGAACTGCTGACGAGGAAAATCTACGAACTACAGAGAGACCAGCAGGTTGGTGGACTCACCGATATCTTACAGCTTATATATATGTGCCTATAATCATACGCGGTTGTTGAAACAACAACCTCCACAACAACATTCACAAAACTTCAATCAATGTATCGCTTACATAAATGAAAAATAGGTACAATAGATGAAGAAATGTAGGAATGACAAAAAAAGGAGTGATTTCTTGTTTGAGTAAAACAATACAGAAAGTAGGCTAATAGCTAAGCCCTATGACAAATCTATGGTCGCTATAGAAACAGGATGTTCACAATTAAATATGTAATTCACAATTTAAAAAGCAATTTTGAATAATTAAAATAAATAAACGAAGCAATATCACTATATTGATTCACTAACATTTGTTGGAGTTCTATGGTAACATGTGAAAGTGTTATGGATGCGCGTGTATTAAGCGTGCTGATGTGTGACAGATGCGTGAGATGGCAGTGGCGGACAGCAGAGCCAGTGTCAGGCGTCCCTCCTCCAGCGTCAGTCTACAATCCTACAGGTCACTGCCACTGTGTCGTAAAAAAAATAAAAAATAAAAATTTTACGACTCAGCGGCAGTAGGAACATAGAAATCATCCTATGAACATAGAAATCATCCTACGAACATAGAAAAAATGAGCTAAAATAGGCTGCATATGCTGTAGCAATGCCACACTATATAATGCGTCAGTTATATCCAGAGTTCGGTTTAGCCCTTACAAATTTGGAGTAACGTTACGCCTGCTGCTTATAAAACATGAGTAGTGTACTCCTATGCCTTTCAAAAAATGAGTATTCCTAGAGTAAGCCTACTCCACCATCGTCCATTTTTACGAGTAATGCTGCTCTTATCAATTTCTACATCCAAGTATAGAGTTTTTAGAAAAGTCGATTTTGGAGTACTACTCGTACTAAACTTATCCCTGGTTATATCATCACATTGTTAAAATATTCAAAAATGCCAAATTTAAATTGATATGATTTAGAGAACGCATTAAATCCATATTTATTGCACAAATCACCAAATTCAGAGTCCATCCATTTCTGTAGAGGGTGCCTGTTCGCCATGCTGCATCAATTAACTTTGCAATAAAAGTTCAACTTACAATCATTGCAATTTCAAACCAATTCGATTTACAATCCAAAGAAAGATACATTGGCAAGTAACCATTATAAAACTGACACTCTATAATAGATTGTGTAAAATTGAATAATTTTTGTATGTTGTGTTGTTGCCGGCCGCAGTCAGTACCTGATCCCGTCGCGCCCTTCAGAGGCAGACATGGCGACCCCAAGGGGTCCCCCAGACCTGAGGGCGTCCCTTCCCGGCACCCCCACCGAGCAGCAGTCCAATGGGGCCTTGCTCGACCTGCTCAAGAAAATGTCCTACAGCTTTCAAAAAGGTGTGTGAACTAGCTGAAACTAGGATTGGCACCCGGGTAATCTGCAAAGAACTGCTGCCTTCTCTTTTGTGCCCTCTTGCAACTCACCTCGAGAGCTGGTCTGCAAGCCAATTCTTTGTTTCCCGTTTTGCAGAGGGTATTAATATGTATGTGGTATAGGATAAAGTTTAAAGAAAGTTAAAGTAAAGTAAATAAAAATATGTGTAGTAGTAGTTGTAGTAGTTGTAGTAGTTGTAGTAGTTGTAGTAGTTGTAGTAGTTGTAGTAGTTGTAGTAGTTGTAGTACTTGTAGTAGTTGTAGTAGTTGTAGTACTTGTAGTAGTTGTAGTAGTTGTAGTAGGCCGTAGTGGCTATTTATTACTCAATCGCTTCCCTGTAAACCACAATCGGAGGCGACAGAATTTTGGTCGATTAGATGCAATTATATACCACAAAATTCAGGTTTGTAAAAGAGATTATGTAAGATTATTTGTTTGCATGGCGTGCAGTGGCGCATGGGGAGGGCTATCAGCGTCAGCGCTTGGACGAGGAGACTCTCAACAACATTCGCACTCACAGCGACGACGTCAAGGCGGCTGAGGTACGACACTACGCAGTGTCAGCAATGCACTGTCAAGTTTCGTATTGATGCGACTCTTAGTAATCAACTTTCATTGTTGTGTTGTATTTGAAAGATTTGTTGCTGTCTTTGCTGCTTCACGTTGTCAGCTCTTCTTTCCTGTTCTCTTGGAAATAAACGTTGCGGTGTTTAGCTGCCCAACACGCTCATAACAACAGAAATAATGTTTGTGTTGCAGAATGTTCTCTAGATCTAGCTTTGTCAGCCAGCTATCTGCCAGTCTCGATTTTGCCAATTTTTATGGCAAAAAGGTTTCTAGGCTATTTTCATGTAGCGTTGTAGATATATTTTGCGTTCGATAATTAAAAAATAGTATTGCTTCATCTTGAGCTTATAATTTGTGCGCTCTTGTGTACTTTTTATTTATTTTTCTAATATTCATTGATTACTATTTAATGACTTCTTTAATGGACTACTGCGTTGTTCAGATCGAGGTGCTGGGCCACGCACTGAGAGAGGGAGAGTTTGAGGAGTTGAGTGAGCAAGAGAGGGAGGAGAAGAGTGACGCTATCATGGACCTCATTCGGACCAAGATCATGCAGCGCCGCCAGGGACAGCTCTCCAACATTCGATAGAGGGACGATTGACTTTGAGTTATTCCCCAGATAGACGTGTCTTAGGTATCGTGTTAGCGTTTGCCAAGAATACTAGCAGCGCAATAACTTAGCATACTAATAAGGCACATGTATCTGGTTTAGCGCAGTTCAGGACTGTTGTACTCAAGATATGTTTATGGCTCTTTTTCTACTCGTGGTTTAGCGACCGTGTGCAGCTCATAGATTATACAGTCCGGTTGTGCTATAGAGTGGTAGAATTTACATCTAGATTAAATTTTTTAGCTAATAATGGATGCGTGCAGCAATTTGATTTCTAGATCAAATTGTGCGCTATGATTGGTCAAAACTTTGATTGGCCGACGGGAACTGTTGGCCGCTTCTTCTACTTTTTCTACGTCCTACATTGTACGTGCCACAGCTCTATTCTTTTGTAGGTTTTGTTTTAACTGTTGTAGGTTTACTGCAGATTTATTTAGGAACTATTTATATTATACAAACGATTGATTTAGACTTAGGCATGAATGCAGAATGTTTAAGGCTAAGTCTGTTTTGTTGGATCAGCTTCCCTAATGTATTTCAAGCAGTGCCTTATTGTGAAGTTTGAATTTCTTTGAAACCGCAGCAAATAAACTTTTTTTCAATTTGAAATGAAAAGTTTCCGTTTTACTGGCCCAATATGGCTACAGCTTTTTACTTGACGAGCTCAGAGATTGTCAGCTAGGCAACAACTAAAAATTAATTGAAAATCGAATATTTGGATACTGTAACGTTGCAGCATTATAGGCCTATTGAAGCTTCTTCTGCGTGGATTGCAGATAATGCTTTTATTTTAGTTTCGATAATGTTTGTAAACTTTGTATTGATATTGTGGATGTTATTTCTAAAATTGATTGCATCTCAAAAGAAAAAAAAGATTTTGGTGTTGATTCTTCCCACAATTCCGTGTTCCAAAATGGCTGACAATTTGTCCGAAAGTCATTGAAAAAACATCGTGCGTCGAATATTTCGTTAGGATGTACTTCGATTAATAAATTGACTTTTCTAAGTATCACTACGGATTTACTTCCCGCGTAATGTTAAATTTGAAGCGGCGCAGAATACATAATCAATAGTTTATTGGGCGAAATACTATTGCTTTAGTGTTTAAGCAGTGTTGGTTGACGAATATAAGTTTGTCGGACATTTTATTTCGTCAGATATGTGCTAACAAGACTATGTAGCCTTTCGATAATTTAGCGCTCAAACCTAACACAACTGGTGTCGAAGCTGCCTTTAAATTCAGCTTAGATTTCATCCGATACCGAAAGCCTCGACGATGCTGCCCCTCGATGGGCGGAGTCTGGCGATGATGGGCGGGGCGATGGCTGCGCTCGTCGCGGGGGCGTACGTCATCTGGGGCCCGTCGGAGAAACGACGGGAGAGGCGCGGCCAACGAGGTACGAAAGCATACCGTTGCGCAGTTACAGGCTTTAATTTATTTTAAAATTGCAATTGAATATTAACGTGGCACATATACGGTTTTGTTGAAGGCTACATGTTGTTGCTGCGTGCAGTAATCTGTCCGGGCCTGGTGAACCTCGGCAACACGTGTTTCATGAACGCCGTGCTGCAGGCCCTCGCGCCCTGTCTGTCTGTCGGCCAGTGGCTGACCAGCCTCTCGGCGACTAAACGCAGCTGCGGTCAGAGCCTCGTCTCTACGCTGCACAACGTCATCAAAGGTGGTGTACTGATGTTCAATGTTATAGGCTATCAAATTTATCACTAATTGACCCAGAAGATGTCATCGGCAATGTGACATCTTTGTATGCTCCGTATCAGACTATGCAATAAGAAATAAAAATTGAGCATTTTAAAGATTCAGATTCGCTTAAACTTTTGCATTTCACACTGCGGGGACTCTTTTATTCTTCTCGAGCTCTTAGTGTAGGCGCCGTGAGCTACGGCTGAAATTATTTCACACGTTTGAATATAGTGATGGTATTTATGTTTCATTTGGTTTACTTCAACTTTAAATTAAATAGTATTTTTCAGCATCTTACTTAATGAAAATACTTCAATATTAGAACAATATTAAAATTGTCAGTTGCTGCGTTAAATATAAGTATTAATTTAGCTTCCCACTAGTAATGGGGTCTGGGCTCACTTGGAATGAAGATGTTAAATTCGTTAATTGTTCAATATTTTCTCTTGCAGTTCTGAACAATGACAGTGTTGAGTTCCGAGAGGAGTACGACCTCAAGGATGTGCTGCATTCACTATCAGCACATGGCTGGGTCATTTCACCGGAGGAGCAGGTCGCCTTAACCCCTAGTTGGATATTTTAGTTAAAATGCATTAGCAAGATGGCGCTATTTTGAAGCCTTTTTCATCATTTTTCTTCACTATAATGCAGCAAAACCAATGACATATTAATATTGCTTCTAAGTGAAATGTCAAAGAAAAGTAAAGAATTGGCTTGCAGCCAAGAGCTCCCCGAGCGAGTTGTATAAGGCGACTATAAAAGGGGGAGCGGTTCTCTGCGACTATCTCACACAGATCAGGACTGTATTATAGTCTTTGTGCTGCACACTAAGCCACAAAAAAATTGTTATTGAATCTGTGACACTCCCCAGCATTCATTAATGCATTATTTATTAATGTAGTTTATTGATTTAAATATTTGGAAGCTTGTGTATGATTGGACAGAATGGTGTCAAACTGACAATGTTGTTATTTCTTTCTGCAAGTCTGGAATGATTTTGTCTTTTTTGCGATATTTAACTTTTTAAAAATAAAGCAATATATTTAAATATTTTGTCCTAAAATTTATCTATGACAAAGGCTACTGCTTAAGTTGAACGATGTTAACTGAAGATTGTGTTCAGGATGCCCATGAGATGTTTCATGTCCTCACTGAGACCCTTGTAGAGGAGACAACTCAGATTCCCTCCATCACCTCCCTCTTTGATCTCTCTTGCCTACAGGTCTGCCACTCATCGATCAATTATTGTAAATTTTTTGACAATAAACAATTATTTGTTATCTTACTAAATTGGTACTTTTAATAAATAACCTTTCAAACTCATCGCGATGCTATCTCCCTTCTACTAGTAAGTAAGTAAAGTAATGCGTAGCTGTGGAGTCGATAGCTAGAAATTATCCTACAGTTGCCTGCCTGTGGGAAGATTGAAATGTCCTTTACTATTGTTTTCACTATTATCGCATTATTAACATTATTCTTCATTATTTATCGCTGTTTGTGCTATTCAGCAGTTTTATTATATGTCTGTAGGGGGCTATGAGATTATACTATATCCTGTGTTTGTCGGCCTTGTGTTAGGCTGTCTTTTAGCTGCGTCTGTTGAGCCTCAATGACGTCTTTGGACAGCAAAATGGACTTAGAACGAGTAATATTGTGTAGTGTTGTGTGTGCAGGAGGATGGCGTGATGCCCAGAGACAGCGCGCGCAGCAGAGCGGGGACGGACCTGCCAACCCTCGAGAGGGGAGGGGACGCGGAGAATCCCTTCAGGGGCCTGCTGGCCAGCCAGCTGCGCTGCAAGCGCTGCGGCCACAAGGTACCAACCCCCTGCAGGTCGAGGAACAAGGAATTGGTTTGCAGCTCAGAGCTCCCCGGACGAGTCGTAAAAAGCGACTAAAGAAGGGGGAGTGGTTCTGTGGTGGCCCTCTTACGCAGAACCGGACTGTACTAGTCTTTGTTACTACACACGGTCCTTAAACTACCAAAACAAGAACCCCCCAAAGAACGAGATACGACGTTCATAACTATTTTATTCAAACGTTGACAAATATGATAAAAAGGGCACGTCGAATTGAATGTAACTGACTACATATCTCTGCTTGATCTTATCTTCATAGGTTTGTCGCCTGTGACTGTAAAAAGTTTTTTTTTGTATGACTGTCTGGTTCATGTTTCTTTTATGTTTTGTGTTTGCTGTTTTGTTTCACTTTATTTGATCTAATGTACACTAACTCTTATATCTATTTAAGTCAAGTATTGTATGTAGGCTAACTAGGATTTTAATTTCAATTTTAATTAAGATTTGATAAATTGACCTGATATTAAGAGATGTCAGTAACTTTAAGTTCAGTTGTAATCGAATCGTTAATTTGTTGCACTCTATGAAAAAATGCACTAATGGCTCTTGATATTAAATCGTACACCCTTTTTAGGATTAACAGGAATTTTACTGTTTTTTGTGATTTAGATGTCAGTTTCATTTTCTAGTGATGGTGTGTATAAAGCCCAAGATACACGGGACGATGGGAGCTACGATCATTCCCAGGACCGTTCATGTGAACCATCGTGGAAGCCATCG